>RXPK01000129.1:493604-734638 GCA_004143645.1 Protaetia brevitarsis
AGAGAAAATAGCAAACCATTAAGCAGATAGAAAGCAACGAAGGAAACCATTTTCGTTTCAATTTTCACCGTTCAGAATTTACGTTCCACGAACGCAACTTTGAATTCCATCAGCCCGACGATTCCTTTCTCATCTCACCAATTCGTTCGATCGAACACAAGATTCGCCTCGCAACACAACACCTCTTCACGTCGCGTCGGTGAGCCGTTCCCTCGTATGAGATTGCATCTTCCTGAGAACGAGGGAAACGGCGTCATTCTGCCACATTGACGGGGACACAAAGTACCACTCCCGATATTAAGCGGCTGTCAGGATTGTTTCCAGTCGGCTAAATTAAGAAATATCGTGCGAGTTTCCATATTATACAACAACTTCGCGGTGGGGGGAGTGTCTTACGTCGTTCGCCCCCAGAATCGGGGGGATATTGAGTTTCATATTGACGACGACAATATCGTCGCATCCACCTTTAAGAGGACTGATAGATATGCGCGATGTATATACGTCGGCAACATATTGAGGATATCGAGAAGTGGATTTGAGTTGGCTGGGTGTAATTTGCATATGAAATGCGGTACATATAATAAATTGAATACCCATACCTGTATAGTTCCATCTCATCCCATAGGAATTTATGTAGCAATGATTCATTTCTTACAAATGTTGCATAATATCATGCTCAAGGCTTTTCGTTCGGAGTGAACACACGTTCATACGGGCGTCGATAAAAAGTTGTGCGATCGCCCGTATAAATCCTGTAGGAGTTCCACCGGGTAGAAATAACACATCTAGCGTATAAAAATTATATGCGCCCGTAAATCACGTGAAGTATTTCAATGTGGAACGGTAACACACACACATTCTTTAACTTCTTTAACGCAGCTGTGTTTTCGAAATATTCTACGTATTGGCGGCGTTCTCAGGTGCATCTGTTTAATATAAATATACAGGATTATTCATCAACTATATGCCCAACAACTTTTTCAAGAGCTGATTCCTGAGGTATTTGATCATAAAAGTTCATATGAGTATATGTCTAAAACGGTTTGGTTTTAAGTTATTGAATGTTTAATAATAAATTCGAACTATGACTAACCATGAATATTAACATCCCAGTGGGTTTTTCAACTATTATGGTTGGAGGAATTGTTTATTTGTCATTTCAATTATTTGTCAATAGTTGTCAGAGTATCATTCAGTTTATGGCCAGTTACTGTTTTCTAAAATGAATTACACGAATGCTGAGATGTGGGATATGCATTTCGTGTACGTTCTTGCCAATGAAATTCGCGTGCTGCTTATGGACGTCTTTATGAAACGACACTCGAACCCGTTATCATTCCGCGTCATTCAAATATTGCCCGTCTTCACCAATCTTAGTGAATCTTAGGAAATTAAAAAAAAACCGACGACGATAACGACCTCTACAGTTAAACTCTACAGCTGAAGAAATTGTATAAATACAATTGGGGGTACATCCTACTACAACACCAGAAATTGCGTTGCTTTAACATAGTAGCCACATTTGGAGAATATTTAAAGTATAAACTGTTGTATCCAGATCACATCAACGTTGTAGCACTTTGCCGGGCAGATTTCCGCAAAAATGGTATTTTCAAGGATGCAACAAATCGCACAAAATCCTGAATTTGGCTCAAATATTCTTCACCGACGAGGCTACTTTCTCTAGAAACGCGTTATTAATTTTCTAGTAATCCACTATGGGCCGAATAAATCCCACAACTATGAATGCCAGTCATCAATATCAATTCAATTTGTGGCGGAATTGTTGAGATCACTTGATATGTCAATTTTTTACCGATCGTAAATGCGAGGTATACCGCAATTTCTTGAAGAAACTACACTATCTGCCGAAGAAGTTCCGTTCAATTAGTTACAAATGTATTTATGCATGCGGTGCTCAGCCATTTTTTTTTTGTTGCTCGCGAGTTTTTGGATATCGTTCAGATCGGTGTATGAGGTCCACAACCGTGCCTCCTCGGTCTCCAGACTTAAATTCTTGGACTTTTTTTCGGGGTCACCTTAAATCATTATTTATACTACTCCCATTTAAATGTATATACTATATGTTTTTTATGAACTTTATGATCAAAATAACCCCAGAAATCAGCGCTTAATTTGTCGCATATATTGAGAATCACCCTTGTAAATTGCATTTATTTATTTAAATAGGTAGGTCCTTTTTTTAAAAAATAATGTTATTATCTTTCTGGTTGCGCCATACAGTAAATCTCCACATTCCAATGCCTTGATGAAGTGATTAGAAGACACAATCGTATTGGTTTTGAACAAATAATATCCTATACTCTCTGCGCCCAATTAATTGTGGTAACTAATTAATTAAACGGTGTAGGTATTTTTTTCCTCTATTAGCCTAATTTGATCTATTTTCGTATCAGCTTTTGACAGAATCAAATTTTTAAAGGTATTCTGAGGCATATTCATACACACGAAAAAATGGATTCCACAAAAATAAATAAAGTAATTAAAGTATGGCATTTCTAAGTAGTAAAATTTGACAAATAATAGAATCTATAACCGAAATCATATCTCAATCAATAAAATAAAATATTTAAAAAAAATAAAAAGCGAATCTTGTAATATCAATTAAAAATATACTACTAAACTAAAGAGAATAGAGATGCTTATAAGAAAACTAAATAAAAATAATCCGCAAAAAAATCCGAGAACTTTTTAAAATTAACTAAAACCATTATTTTAATTCGCAATTCCCGAACAAATCGCCCCTTTTTTTCCTAGCAATACCCTGTACTTATCCCTGTACGTACATGCAAAAGTGTTTTAGTAGTTATAGGTACTTACTGGCGGCAGCATAATTTTTTTTTGGTGTAGGTATTTTTTCCTTTTTATTCGCACGTGTAAATTAACATTGTAGCGAAAAGAATTTAAAATAAAGAACTAAGAAAAAAAAAGAAAAAATGATTAGAAGACGTAGCTGATAGCAGCGAAGACCTACATTCATCAATGCCGCTAGATTATATGAACGTTGTAATTTTGGAGAGACTGCGGCCCGGATGAAAAAAGCAGTGGGTTTGTTTCCCATCCTCACTGCAAACGTTTGGTAACTAAGGCGAGTTTTTATGAATAGGTTTATTTCTCGATTATAAATGTTCACCGGCCGAATGTGTATGTCTGACGGCGGAATGAGTGCAACCGCCAATTAATATTTAACTACGGGGCCAAGTTAACCCGTAGACATCATGACAAGGGGGTTAAAAGCCTGCGGCTAACCCCAGCGGATAAAGAGGACCCATGATGTATGTCTGATTCTCTTGGAGAAGCTACAACTACTGGTGCTCCTAAGTGGTTACCCAGCCAAGTACTAACCGCGCTAGTCACTGTTTGACTTCAGTGATCAGACGAGAAATGGTTTTTTTTTATTATGGTCGTTGCCAGTCAATGCATTTCGAGAGATAAAGTCCGTATTCAAATCATTTTGGTTTTTGTTGACATGTTTCTATTATGATTGAGGTCGTGGAGCTTCTCACATAGTATTCATGAAGAGTAATCATTATAAATCGCAACATTTATAAGGAAATGCAATAATTATTTGTCAAATCTCCCTCTATTAAGGTGTTGAATTCGGTTGATTGAGTGGATTGATACTTGAATATTTGGAACTACAATAATTGGTGCTACATATGAACATCGTTTATCTTTATCATATGAAATGTATAATGAATGACGAACGAGATTGGTATAACAGCTCTTGGGGTATGCTTTCTAAACAACCTGCAATTCATGCCGGAGCACTTCTGGTGTTTCCTTAATTATCTTCTCATTATGTCAAATGCTGTTTGTGAGAGTATGGAGATCTAAGGATCAAGTAAAATATAACGGACCTATTTTTATTAAAATTTTCGCAATGTGAGGGCGGTCATTATCCTGTTGGAAAAGCAGATCTTCGAGCTGAGAAAGATATGGAAGGATATGGGATTACACCGAATTATCAACATAAAGCTGAGCGTTCATGCTGCAATGAAACCTACTTCCATATACTATAGCACACCATATCATATCTGCTACGACTTTTATCTGACCCTCGTGCATCCATCATGTATACCTATATACTTGCCACTATATGCCACTTGACCACTTGATCTGCGGAAGCAAAATTTTAATCAGTTATTACATTTGAATAGCTAAACATTCCTGTCAAGTTTGGTCCGAAATATTGAACCCGTTTCTGACATTGCGAATTTATGTCATGTAGTAGAGCGACTATCAGTCAATGCTCACAAAACGCAATGTCAGTTTGCAGAACGCAATCTAGAGGCTTAGACCCACTAATAGAAAATGAAAGGATTCCATAGTGGTGGCAAAAAACGACGGGACAGAGACAGTAAAGAGTTCAAAGAATGAAACTTATTTTACTAAAATCTACTGATAAAATAATACGACTCTAAAATGATAGTAGGTTTGCTGATGTTTACTGCATCAACTAATAGCCTGTTGTTATGCTACTGCAAATTTGCCATGAGGGAAGAACGTCAGTTTACGTGCAGTGCTAATGTGACGGCCTGGCGAGGGCAAGGTTTCTAGTGATGGGCGTGGAAAACCCCACAGCTGGCAGTTACATAAAGAACCCACTTTCCGGATGCTAGACCTAATAAGAGGGTAAAATTAGAGTGTTTTCTAAGAAAAAAGGGGATCACAATAGAACTGAAAAGCTCACGGTGAAACACGTCCGTCTGCCACCCCAACTCTAATCTAATCTTCGCATTTTCAATACTTTGCATGCTGTTATCAAAGACACTATGTATAACATTCCCTTTTTTTTTTTTGGTTTGCATACTTATAACAAAATTTCATCAATGTACGGAAAACACCGTAATTTTGAAGTAATAATCGAAATCAAATACTTAAAATGTATGCCTTCACATTCCCCCAAACCAAAATAGTTCAAAATTTCATTCAAAACAAACAACGGGTATCCGAGTCGACAGCAATTGGAGAGGCGATCGATTTCAGGTCCTTAACCCCAACCGAAACCACTCTTCAGCCTTTATTTGCACTTTTTACTTATTCCAGGCATTAATACTAGTCACACCCGGGTCGTATATATTTCGAAAGTTCAACTTCGTCGCGATATGATTTAAGGCATATCTCTCGCCTACCCGGATATTTATTATGCGCGGCAGCGTCTCGCATACTTACTGCAACAACGCTGACACTAAAATTTATTGCCCCGGTCGCCGGCTTACGGCGTCAATTTCGGCACGGAATCAGGACGGATTCGGTGCGCGACCCCGCCATCGACCCCGTTTAGGACGTCCGCCTATAAACTGCGAGCAGACATCCACCTAATACACCACGTACTTGTACACGAGCTGCAGGTTGTCAGCGATGATTTTCGTCGCCAACGAAGACTATGTGACGTACATTTTGTATGTATAGAGAATATTGGAGGTTCGAAGCTCACTCACGTCCAGATGAGATATTTAACACGAAATGACACTTGTAAAATTAGAAAAAAAAATGGATACACCCACGAAATTGGATAGAGGAAAATGCAATACTATCGGAAATACTTAGACTTTATGCATTAGCGGAAATAATATCATCTCAAAATACAGGGTGTTTTGAAACATCGTTTAAAGATTTTAAGGGCATGTAGTACGATCGAAAATAAGGTTAAAAGTCATAATAAACATATGTTCACAAATCAACCGTTTACGAGATAACAGCGAGTGTTCCTAGTAGTGCATGGATATAACATATCCAGTAAACAGGTGCTTATCAGCTATTGTTTTATGACAGTTTAATTTGACGTTTTGTGCAATTTGTAGCAATTACAATGGTTGCGTATTCTAATGCTGAAATGAGCGATATGGTGTTCATGTACGGTCGTGCTAATGGGAATTCTTTACAAGCACGTCGCTTCTATGCTGAAACGTTTCCTGATCGCCAACTGCCTTCGCATGTGATATTTCAGACAGTGTTTCAACGACTAAGAGAAACTGGTTCATTTGAGAAGCGGTCTTGTGATACTGGACGGCAGAGAATAGCATGTACTCCACAGATAGAAGATCGAATTTTGAATATTATTGATGAAAATCCCGAAATTAGTGTTAGAAGAATTTCGACTCAAGTGGGTGTAAGCAGCAACCTTATTTGAAGAACTCTCCATGAGCAACTCCTATACCCCTACCAAATCCAACGGGTACAAGCCCTTACTGCTCCGGATTATCAAGCGAGAAGGGCTTTCTGTGAGTGGTTTTTGCGAACAGCTGCTGATCGGCCAGATTTCGCTGATAACATCCTTTTCACTGATGAAGCTGGTTTTACTAAAAATTGAATATTTAATTTCCACAACAATCACGTTTGGTGTGACGAGAATCCTCATGCTACCGTTGAAGCCAGGCACCAGCAACGTTTCTCTCTAAACATCTGGTTAGGCATGATAGGGGAACGGTTGTTAGAACCGATTGTTTTGCCACAACGCTTAACAGGTCCTGCATACCTCGAGTTCTTGAAAAATACTTTACCTAAACTTTTAGAAGATTTACCTATAAATCTAAGACTGAACCTCTGGTTTGTGCAAGATGAAGCTCCACCGCACTTTACGCGTGCTGTTAGGGAACATCTTAACAATGAATTTCCTGGGATATGGATAGGGCGAGCAGGTCCCATTGCTTGGCCTCCAAGGTCTCCCGATCTAAACCCGTTGGACTTTAGTATCTGGGGTTATTTGAAAAGTTTAGTGTACGCAACACCGGTAAACGATCTTCCAGAGTTGCGCCAATGAATAGAACACTGTTGCCAGATAATACGAGAAAAACCCTTCTTTTTTGAAAGAGTGCGCGCTTCCTTTGAAAGCAGATGTAGGTCCTGTGTCGAAATGGAAGGACGTCATTTTGAACATCTTCTTCAGTTATAATCTATTTTATGTTAAGATGCAATAACATATTAATAAAAACCGCTAAAGCAAACTTATTCTGCATTTGCGATAAAATCGCTGTTATCTCGTAAACAGTTAATTTGTGGACATATGTTTATTATGACTTTTAACCTTATTTTCGATCGTACTACATGCCCTTAAAATCTTTAAACGATGTTTCAAAACACCCTGTATATTTCACAAGATAATAACTTTGCTATGCGACAAAGATGTTAGCTTGTGCAGATATTAATATTCCTTATAAATTCAACTTTTGTAGTTTCCGCCAAAGTATTAAATGTAAAAATAATTCTTCAAACTCTGCACATAAGCACTCGTGGCTAGATCAGAATTTTAATTTTCTTGTTTACATATACATTTCGTTCCAATCAACTGTTTTATTGGTATTTTTTTTTCTTCGTATTTCACCATGGTACACAATTAACTCAATTAACAGGGACGTAATTATCTATCTACAAACAAACGCGATGAAGAGACGCATTTTATTATCTGGCGAAATAATTTTTTTATCGATACATCGGGAACCATTTATCCAGAAATAATTTCGCAACTGTTCTATACTGCTATTTGCCGAGTGGCATAACACCTCTAGCTGATTTTTGTTATTGAAGATTCCTTGTATTGATCATTTTTGTTTGGGATTCAATTCGATTGTCAAGAAGACGTACTGCTGTGTACTGACTGAATTTGAAAAATGTAAAATGAAAATTAAAAATGAAAAAGAAAATTAGCTAGCTCAACGGATAAAAATTTTTAAAAGGCGCAAAAGAACAATTAAACTCAGAGTAACCCTTGCGAATCAAAACTTGAACCCAACCGCGAAAAGTAAAATGTGGATAAATGAAATCTGACTTTCTTTAAATACCCCAAAAATTGAAAAGGTTAAATCAAAAATAAAAGAACAGAATTTAAAATTAACAACGTTAATCAATAATCAGAATTTATTATAATATAAAAAAAAAAGAAATAAAAAATGTTAATTACAAAATTTTGCAGAAAAAAAAACCGTGGACACAGAGTCCTAGCTTAAATCATAAACTGCTACAGATTCTAAACTACAATAGGACAATGCTATTTCCTATATCGAAGCAAAAAAACAAATTAGTTCAGGAAGATATTTTCTTTTAACACAATCCACGTGGTTTCAAATTAAACTAAAATAAATTCGTCGAACACCAAAAATTTACAAAAATGAAATCTAAAAGCTGCTATTCACCCAAACCGAGGTGATTAATTAAATAAAAATGAAACAGCAAACTAGAAAACCAAAAATGAACTCTTTAAAATTATAATGAGGGAAAAAAAAATAAAATCTCTCTTCCTGCACGAAATAATAATTGATCTTATATCTAAATTGTGTATACAACAATATAATAACAATTATTATATAGCGAGTTCCTTGATGGACAGAATAAAATTCAATCTAAGCGAAACAAATCTCTATATCAAAAGTAATAACAAAATGGCCGCAAACAATATAAAATTTTACGTCTACTCACGCTCTCGTCTATCTCGGAACTGACTCTTACAAACTCGACCGCTGCGTACAGCGAAGCCGCACAGATCAGTCCGCCAACGGACAAAATCACAAAACATAATAACATAAACTATACCAGCGAACGCAAGACATTTAAATAAATGAAATTAAATTTAAACAGAACACTAAACTAAATAAATCATACAATCAATTCAATAACTAAATCTTATTTAAAAATAAACAAATACATCTGTGAAAATTCTCCCGAAACATTGACAAAGGCTGATCGGAGTAAACATGACAAAATCTATGCAACTTAACAAAAAAAAAACTCTCGCGAAAACAAGGTGTCCGTCCACAGCAGTACGTTGTACAGATTTATAGTTGTTTTCAAACCAGAATTCTCGATTAGCGCTTCTACCAGGAATTAGGTCTCCGTCATCCAAATCATATTGCCATGGAAAGTTCCACTACATAGAAATAAGCTAGGTTTAAGAAACAGATGAAGATGTGTTCAGAGGTCATAGTCCTTATACCAAAACCTTGTCAGCGTATTACGAGACATTGCGCTCGCGAGGGAATTGAGGAGTATTGACATTCAGCTGGTAATCTCTGAAGAGGCCGGTTGTCAAAAGAGTTAGTATAATATAAAATAAAAAGTGAGTGTTCTCAAGTTAAATAACCCCGCATGCGTAGCTACAGAAAAAAGGTAAGTACCCTTTTGCCCTTGTATACTTTACAAGTCATACCTGTCATACTTTACTCAACCACTTGATCGAAAAATATTTTGAGTAAAAGTTAGTTAGGATCAAGTACTCTATGACTCAAAATTATTTTAACATGTACATGGTGTTCGGTTGTGTCAGTATTATGCAATTATATTTTTACAAATTGACCGTACTGTTCATTGTTGAATTCCTCAAGTCAAGGAATTCAAAAATATAATAATATATTGCATAAAATACTAACAAAACCCAACAGCCTGCATATGCTAAAATGATTTTGAGTTATAGAGCACTTGATCTTAACCAACTTCAAACATTTTTCGATTGGGTGATTGAATAAGCTATAATTAACCGATCTGTATGTAAGTATAAAAAGCGAACCGTTTGGTAACTACAAACCCTAAAGGCGAAGAGTACACGACAATATCCGTACGCTAATGCCTCGCCCAACACCGTCAAACAACATGTTAAGCACGCACCCACCTTACAAATGTGAGCCTTACAAACATCTCTCTCTTGCTGGATGTATTTGAGAGGGGTGGGGTTCGTGAACAGATATGTAGGTGGATCAAGGACTATCTATCCCATGAAAATATGAGAGTGGCAATTGGGTTTAAAAGTTTTGCCCCCATTAATTTACATTATGGGATTCTGCGAGGTAACCTATTAGGCCCTCTTCTGTTTAATGTTTACATTCATGCAGTATGACAGTATGGTGGCATGCCGGCAATTTATGTACGTCGACGGTTTGGCGTTAGTAACTACCTTTGGCGATTCAACCAGTGCATTCAAGGACTACTACTTTAACAACCTGCAGATATAGGCACACAACGAGAAATTAGTAATTAATTATGAGACAACGGTGATGCATACACTTTTCCTAACCTGGTCTGTGATAACCATAACTATCTTCATACGTCTCACCTCACTTATGGTATCAATGATTGCGGCGCTCATTTGGAATTGGTTGAACAATTTAGATATCTGGGACTTGCATCCCTTGGTTGCAATTTCTTATGGAGGCCGCATAATGCAACTTTATGTCAGATATTGAGATAGATTGAGATAATAGATCATAGATTCTATTATTTGTCACAATTTCTGCTACTTCAGACAATGACCATACGTTGCACATCTTTGCATTGTATTGATTGTTGTGCGAACTTTATTTATTTGGATATCTTGTTCCTACATTGGCATATTTATTGCACAACCGCTAATATGAAAAACAATAAGTAGCATTTAGTTATTAATATTAAGACAGTATGCATTGTAGCTCTACCAGACGCACAGTGGTTCAGAACGCGAAAAACGCGAAATTGTTTACTCTTTAGTTTTAACAAATTTTACATTAAAAGTTGAGTAACCTCATGGTTTTGGGTATGCTGAATCTGAAATTATGCATAAAAAATCCGTATTTGTAAAACCTACCCTAAAATACAACCCCTTAAATGCGAAAAATTGATATCTCTTAATACAAGTACGAAGAATATTTTTTATACAAATTATACAGTTTAGTTTGCAAATTACAAATATTTGTTTGTCAAAAGCACTCCTCAATGCATTGAATTTGACATGTTTAGTAGTTTGTACTTGGTTAATAAAAAAAAAAAACCTTAAAAAAATTAAGCCTTTTTGCTTCAGTAAAATGTTTTTATATATACATGAACAGCAACACCCTTAGTCGAAACAAAAATTGAAAAGAAACAATTACATTTTATATTTTGTGAATAATTAATCAAAATCGGAAGATTATTCAGATGGTATATCCAGTGCAGTATCATCTTCCCCAATAACATTTACTAACTCTAAAATATCCGAATCAAATTGCCATTTTCTAGAATCAGTTAAATGTTGTAAACTTAAATGTGGATCAGAACTTAATATTAATCGACAAAACAAGTCCTCATTTGTATCTCTCCTCTCACTCCCTTGATGATTTTCTCGTAAAATGTGTACGAAATTTTTTCACATCTTTGTTTTTTGCTTCCTGTGCTTCTTCTGGCAATTCACTAATGGGTAAAATTGCGTTATTAATGACCGAAGCCCCATGAAACAAAATTATATGTACGGAAGTAGGCATATAATACCAATGGTACAATTCAACGTATTTTTGTGCTGTATCTAAACAATCTAAAGGTGACATGACATTTTGTTCTTGTTCGGGACTCCTCCATTTTTCCATTATACGTTTGCCTCCAGTTGGTGTAGGTGAAGTACTTTCAATTATCAAGTCGGCAGTACTTTTATCTCGACTTTCTCGTACTTTCATTGCAGTAGCATGTACAAGTTCCTCCACGGAAATACTTTTCTGAGGTCCTCGGTTTTACGCCTTTTTATAACAACAGAACTTTCAGCAAAACTCTTTAAAGGACGACCTCGAATACCCGAAGTTGATTGTCGATCGCAGTAAACAGATTCAGGAAAAATAATTTCTTCTTGCAGCCAAACATTATGCTTTTCAATAAAAACACTTGATGTTCTATTGGACGATTTCCAATATTCAAAATATCTTGGAAAAAACATGTGTTCAAGCCCATACAAAATATTTTTACTTGATTTATCTTCTTCGACAAGCTCGTATGTATCAAGTATAAACCAATACATTGCTCGTTTTTTACTTTTACCCGATTTATCGTCCTTCTTCATAGCGACTTCGAGTAATACCAATCGACTTATTTTCTTCGCGTCCATTATGTTACAACTTTTCAAAAAAACTATTGCCACAAAAACACAATCTTTTACCCACTCTAACGTCAGAAATTTCGCAAATAGCGCACAGAATAATCTGCATAAAGTTTCGACTCAAAGTTGAGTTTCAACTGATCGGGTACCAAGTGGGGTTTTCTTTTATATGTTCTGAATAGGCAAGTATTGGCAACCAATTTTCTTGAATTCACAAAGCCAAATAGCTAATTTAGCCATAAATGAGGTAATTACCGTGTAGGGTTGTGTAGAACTAAACTTAATCCTCTACTTAAGGCAAATTTTTATAATCTGATTACCTGTTACAAACAATTAATTTTCTTGTACCAGGTAAACACTATCCAATAATAAGTAATGCGACTTAATAATACACTTAGCAATGTATAACAACATTACAATGACATCAATAAATAAGCGCATTTGCTTGTTGTACAGTCTTTTTTTATTACACCCTAATTTCTATACGTAGAAACGCCTCAATTTCACTGAACTTTGAAAGCAAATATAGAAAAACTTATGTAAATAAGATGCATATTATTTACATCATCAAATGGAGCAACTATTCAAGATTAAATTACTGCAATTTTAAGTTTGTACGAAAAAGTTGAAAATATGATTTTCGATCGCGTTTTTCGCGTTCTGAACCACTGTGAGACGCCCACGTGTATACGCCCCACACCGGCCGTTCCTAATCACTCCAAAATAGCACATATAACATGAATGGGGTGCAATTATTATCGGTAAAAGTGTTCCAAGCAGCAACTCTGAAATGTTTACTCCGTGAGAGCGGGCTTGTGAATGCCGAGGCTAAGTGTGGCTCAACATCGACCGTTCGGAAGGGAGGAAGTGGGCCGTACAATTCCCTTCAATACGATTTGACAACGTGTAGCTGATGCTGTATGGAAACGAGCATTCAAAATAATTCTATACCTGTATATATTACCGTAATTAATATTACCATTGTCCCACTTCAGTCTAAAGATAAAAAAAATAATAAGAAATGTTTTACATGTGCATTTAAACTAGTTTAATCACAAACATCAAGATAAAACGATCTGATTGTCCACCTGCTTGCAAATTAACTGAAATCATATTCTGCATACCTCGGCAGTAAATTAGGTTCTTAAATGTTGATTGGAGTAAGTCTTAACGAACATTCTGCCATCGCAGTATTCGTTAGAGACTATCCGTGTTTTCCCGGATATTACAACATTCGCAGCCGGCAGATATTCGCCTTTCGCGTGCCGACGTAATTGGCCAGAATGCCGCTAAATATACGCCGAAATTCGAGAGATTCGACCTCCTCGGTTCCTGGGGTAACATAATTTGACGTCGCGTGCAACAGCGTCGATTTAATTAATCCGCGTAAACACCGCATTCCCGCGCCCCATTAAGCCGTGCCGTTATACGCACCTAACGTTCTATCTAACGGGAACGATAACAAAAACATACGGTAGCGGATTCGGAGGTTATTCTGTCGCTAGGCGATAAAGTAGCCGAAAATAGATCGCACAACAACAAATAAAAGGGCGCCTTATCGCCAACGCACCCCAGCGGCACGCTGATAAAATCAGCGCCGGCGGAACGGGAATTTAATTTACGATATTATAGTATAAGTACTGTCTAGCTGCTGTTTGCGACAAGCACGCCATCTGGCGGTTAGATCGGGAACGGCTGATACAAGTTTGACGTGTGATGTATGGCGATAATTAATTTACACGATTTAAAATGGGCGCCCAGTTGAATTTAAACGACGCTTCGGGTGACACAACTTACCGATTAGAGGCGACGCAGGTGACATAATAATAACATTAGGTGTTCTGCAGTGAGGGGGCGTAGTAATTCATTTCCCGACACGATACAAACATTTCGCGGTTTGGTGGATGAAAATCACGCGAGCGCTGTCTGGCTATAAGTTATGAGTTTAACTTCTCTTCGCGGGTAAATTTGATAACATTTAGGGGAACAATTTAAGTGGATCTGTTGGTGGTCCTTATCTGATAATTTGTTGTTAATTTATGTTTTATAGCGAAATATAATTGATACTACAACACAGTACGACTCATAGCGACTATTATTATATTGACAAATTTATTTCTGATCATAGTTAATGTTATACATGAATTTTTGGATTTGACCAAAGCATTCGACTGTCTATCACATGATTTATTATTGGAAAAACTAGCCCATTACGGAATCAGAGGCCCCCCTCTTTCATTTATTGAGAGTTTTATTAAAAACAGATATCAGTGTGTTATTAAAGACAACGAAACATCATCTTTGAATCATAATTTGTATGGCGTCCCTCAAGGCTCCGTCTTAGGCCCCATTCTTTAGAACAACAACTTAATGATCTATCGGAGGAAGCTCTTAAGCAAGCTGAATCTTATTTTGCAAGTATTAATTTGTGCCTCAACAGAGACAAGACACAAAAAATTGTCTTTAACTTAAATCCTTGTATGGATCACTCTAATAACGCACCTGTCAAGTGTCTCGGTTTGGCCTTGGACGGAAAATTGACGTGGGGAGCACATGTGGATGCCCTAGCCGCTCGCTTATCAACTGTCATATACATTTTAAGAAATTTAGTAGATGTTATTACCAAAGATGCTTTGTTGATGGCATATCATACTCTTTTCCACTCTGTTGCGAGCTATGGTGTCCTCCTCTTGGGGAGGGGGGTTCCGCACATCGTGGAGAGATATTGCTCTTACAAAAGAGAGCAATCAGAATAATTTCAAACATCAACAATAGAGATTCTTACAGACATTTTTTCAAAAAATTTCGAATTTTAACGATTACTAATCAATATATTTTACAATGTCTGATCTACTGCAGGAATAACTTGGACTCTTACTATCGCCAGACGGTGTACGATACCAGAAATAAACTATATCCTAACCCACAATTTAGACTAACCAAAAACATAAACTCATTTAGATATATTTCTTTAAAACTTTATAATTTACTTCCTATTAAATGGAAAGATCTTAATAACATAATGTTCCAAAAAGTAATTAAAACTTATTTAATTGATAATCCTTACTATGAAATACAGGAATTCATTAGTAATATAACTACTGTGGGTGAGAGTAGCGTGTGTCCCTGGCTCCGGACCTGTACTTGTATCTTTGTTTGTTGTCAATGTTTAATATCTTTGTCTGTTGTTAATGTATAATGTTCTTTATTAATTCTAATCTGACATGTGCATACGATTTTTTTTTGTCACGCACGAATAAAATTATCTATCTATCTATCTATCTATATTTTAACATATCTCGAACATTATTCAGATGAGAGATAATTTTTCAGTGAAAACCTTGAAGTAATGAAATCTGTGATTTCTGTGAGAGAATTGAACGCGTACGAAGCGATATGCATTACACATACCTTCAGAGAAAGAAGACAGTAACACTGTTTTTACACAAATTTCGACAGCCGTTGTGAAAATTAAAAATGATTACAATCGAACACGAGACGGAATATTACACTGTGTCACGCCCGAGCGGCGGCTACGGTCTATAATCGAACGAGGGGTGGAGAGTTGCGTCGTGCCATACTCGAGGGGCGACCATGAACTACAACCGAAGACCAAACGGAAGATCGTGCAGTGCCACGCCCGCGAGGCGACTACGGTCTGCAATCGGACAAAGTGCAGGAAAACTAACGTCGTGTCACACCCAAAGGACGACTACGAATCAGTCCTATATGAACAGAGGAAACTATCATGTCACACCCGAAGGACGACTACCAACTATAGTCCTACAGGAATATTGTTATGATATTTTGATTGTTTATTGCATCTCTGTTATCTTATTGTGAATATTGATATTTATCTGCTGGATAGCACCAGGCACCGTCGAGACACCTGTCCAGAGCGTGCCAACGAATATTTAGATCTTCCTACCTAACTTTGGCATCACTAAGGCCGCTTCTCGGGTCGTTTAATGTCATGTAAAATGTTATTTTAATATGTAATTGCAAAGTCGCTTGAATCGTGCAAAGAAATGAAAGTTTTAAACAAAGGAATTTTCTTTTTTTAAAAAAACACTCCTATTTTGATATAATGATCTACTCTAATCACAGGCACGTATATTGTTTCATCTACTATATGGAGCATTTTTTTATTCAAACAAAATATTCAAAGTTTGCCTGGCAATTCGTAAATTCGGTCATTTAAATATGTCAAATACAAATAGAATAAGTAGTTTCCGCTAATTCAGTACTGGTAGTCATCTGTTGAGCAACGGCTAAACTAACTTTAAAAACAATGAAATCGATAATTTGATTGCAATATTGATAGATTTGGAATTTAGAGTGAGGCGTAGCAAGTGGAAGTGAATAAAACAACCACAACGAGGCTCACGGAGGGGATGCGGAGGGCGGGCGGAGCATCCCCATTACTATTCGACAACTGTGTACGCCCAATACATTGAGTTAAGCACTGTAAAAATTTCTATTCGCTGACTGTATAATTGCATAACATACAAAGTTCGTAACAATTCTTCTCAGGAAAATTGTCGCTGGAAAATCGATTGATCGATCGAAAATTTCGTCAAAGCTAATGTGAATTTAAATGCTATACCGTAGTATATCGAAACTAAAACGTATAAATTTAGTGGAACTAAGATATTATTGAATGTCTGGTGTTAGGAAACATGCCTCAATTTAAACGTTTTAATGGTTATTTGACTTCGACTGCTTATTGAAGTCGATAATCAACAACCAACTGAAATTCAAAACAGGGACAAAATCGGACACTAAAAGATCGTTATTCATTCAGTCGGGAGGGAATACACAACATATTACTAAAAATATAACATCTCGGAAAGATAAATTCTCGGAAGAAAAGTTACAAAGTTTTTTATGAGCTTGAATTGACGATAAGATACAGTTAATAATTTTTACAATCTTATAAACAGCATTTTGATCTAGTATGGCTTAACTGTTATAAATATCAATTTATACTTAATCAATAAAATATGCAAGCAGACAGTAACGTTAAATTCCAATAACTTCTTTCCTATGCTTTGAAACTGTTTTAAAAGAGTGTTAAATTAATTACATTAGTTTAAATGATGTCTGACAAAACCATAGCAGTATACAGGGTGTAACAACGGTAACGCCGTGGTCTATGGTGCTTAAATGGTAACAATTTTTGAAATATTGCATATTAGGATATATGTAGGTGGATCAGATCTACAATTTAAAAATAATATGCAATATACATGGTGTTCCAAAAACATAGCAGTACATCAAAGTTAAGTTTTTCTTAATGGAACGCCCTGTACTTTATGGCATTTTTGAAGTGTACACTAAAAACTAGAACAATTTTATTTAAGGTTCCCTATACCTAATTTCTATAATTTATGAGATATTTCAATTTATTTAAAAATGCAATGTTGCAAAAAAAAAATCTAGTATCTCGGACACGAATTAATTTAGAGAAGTGAAATGAAAACCGTAAATGGCAGATCCTTTGGCTGATTGAATGCGACATTCAACGTTGTCCAGTAGTCTGTAGGATGTTCAAGTACCTAAGTCAAACTTTGGGAATTTTACTCGTGCGTAACTTTGTTATTTTAAATGGAACACCCAGTATATTTTTACGATGATAGATAGGAATTTTTATTTTCTTTAAACCAGTATTAGGAGTCCCTATACCCATCTCGACTAGTTTTTAAGTTATTTGGTTTTCTAGGTAGTTTAAGTAAATTGTCATTATCTTACGTTAATTTAATCTAGGTAGTTGGTGATTTTTTTTGAATGTGTCAGGAAAATTGCTTCCTTGCGTCTCGGATGTATGCGCAGAAGTACCCTAATCGAAAACATCCAGATAAAAGGTTATTTGAAAAACTGTTGGACAGATTTCGTACCACAGGCAACGTTGCTTACATAAAGTGACATGAATTTTTGGTATTAGGAGCAGTCATCGAAGAACCGCATAGCAGCACAAGAAAGATTGCTAAGGAATTGGATATAAGTCACATGACTTTATCTAGGATCCTGAAAAAAACACAAATACCATCGCTACCACTTTCAACACCACCAACAATTATACCCTATGGATTATGAGCGAAGAGTTGATTTTTGCGTGTGGGCGCTCGATAGATACGCAGAAGATAATGATTTCTTTAATTATGTTCTATTCACTGACGAATCCACATTTCATAATAACGGACTAGTAAAATGTCACAATTTCCATTATTATGATCGTCATACCTTTCATACCTTGAATCGGCAGCATAGGCGGAGTTTGAACATGTTTGGAGGCATTATAGATGATCATGTAATTGGTCCACATTTCTTCAATAGACACCTAAATGGAAACGAATTTCTAAGCTTCCTTAAGAGGGACTTTTGTGCCCTTTTGGAAAACATTCCCTTAAATATTAGAAACCGGATGTGGTTTCAACTAGACGGGGCTCCTGCCCATTTCAAATGGTCCCTCAGAAACTACCTTGATAGAAAATTTCCTAATAGGTGGATCGAAAGAGATAACACCAAATATGCTGAGGAACGTTAGAAGAGCATTTGAAGAAAGAGCTATGTTGTGCATTGGAGAAAATGGCAATTATGTTGAATGCTAGTGCCTTTTCGTTTATTTTATTGGGTTTTTTTTTCCTTTATTTTATAGATACATACAAAAATCCCTTGTTATTACCTTTTTATACAAAAATATTTACTGTTGTTTTGTTTAGTTTGAATATACTTCTTAGCGTTTATGATATTCAGGTAAATTATGACAAATAAAGTTTCTTGGAATAGCAAAAATTAATTACATACATCAATGTAAACATACACCGGATGTTCCAATTAAAAAAACAAAGTTAGGGACGAATAAAATTCATAAAGTTTGTTCGCCAGCAACTACATCATATCAGCTCTTTCTTGTAACGAGTATGCTTTCATGCTACTGACGGGATGCACGGCAAATTGACACATTCAAAAAAATCACCAGCTACCTAGATTAAATTAAGGTAATGACAATTTACTTAGACCACCTAAAAAAAATCCAAATAACTTAAAAACTAGTGGAGATAGATATGGGACTCCTAATACTGGTTTAAAGAAAATAAAAATTTCTATCTATCAACGTAAAAATATACTGAGTGTTCCATTTAAAATAACAAAGTTACGCACGAGTAAAATTCACAAACTTTGACTTAAGTACTTGAACATCCTGTATACTACCAGAAAACGTTGAATGTCGCATTCAATCAGCCAAAGGATTTGCTATTTACGGTTTTCATTTCGCTTCTCTAAATTAATTAGTTTCCGAGATACTAAACTTTTTTTGCATCATTGCATTTTTAAACAAA
The DNA here is from genome assembly GCA_004143645.1 of Protaetia brevitarsis. Taxonomy (NCBI): domain Eukaryota; kingdom Metazoa; phylum Arthropoda; class Insecta; order Coleoptera; family Scarabaeidae; genus Protaetia; species Protaetia brevitarsis. Next base: position 512,775 of record RXPK01000129.1, read on the forward strand.
TTGAAATATCTCATAAATTATAAAAATTAGGTATAGGGAACCTTAAATAAAATTGTTCTAGTTTTTAGTGTACATTTCAAAAATGCCATAAAATACAGGGCGTTCCATTAAGAAAAACATAACTTTGATGCGCTGCTAAATTTTGGAACACCCTGTAAATTGCATATTATTTTTAAATTGTAGATCTAATCCGCCTACATATATCCCAGTATAAAACATTTCAAAAATTCATGCCATTTGACTACCAGAGACCACGGTGTTACCGCTGTTACACCCTGTATATATAATTTTTTTTTTTAATATTTCGTGGAATTTCGAAAGAATTTTAATTTATTACCAATAATACGGAAGTCATACTGATTTGGCTTATCAAAGTTTTTAGTTATTTGTTAAAATGACAATTATCTGGATATAAATTTACATCAATCAGGTTTTTGTCCGCGATTAAAATATGTACTTTATTGTCTCCTACTTACGGCATCGGCATCATCATGTCTGTGTATCGTCCTCAACAACTACGCAATCCTTTAAGCTTTAAGCGAAGACATTATTCCATTGTCGCAAGGCGTCTCTGGAACTTTTGATCTCGCCTAATAAAGCGGATCCGACAATAGAAGCTCTCCTGTGAGCTCGCAGCAAATGTAATCGATTCAACCGAGCGGATCGGATAGCCGTAGCAGAAGATCCGGAGAAGATGATAAAGTGCTACGTAGTCGTAAATGTTTCACCCGTGTTTAGCTGGCAATGGTATATAGATTGAATCCTTTGTGCCGCATGTCGGCTGTCGTGACTTTTTATTGAGATGAACTTCAACGAACGATGTCTAGCTCTTGCGGGGTTTTGTGTGAATATATATTGGGTGGCAGCCGTTGAAATATCATGAATATATTGTGTTATGATACATGTATTAATAAGCCGTGCCTAAAATAATTCCAATTATTATTTTGTGTAATACTTATTTGTATATCGGGTATTAATTTGGAACATAGCCGTGGATATAGATATATCATCTAGTGTTGAGAACGCAGCTTTCATTATCATTCAAGGCAGATCGTTCGCTTCATGATACGACTTCAAGCAGTGTATTTCATTCATTGCATGTATGAGGCGCTAGTGCATGAAATAAATCTTTCACATTGCTTTCAAGCAGTAGCGGGTCGTGAGTTATGAAAGAGGGTGGGCACAATGTCAGAACTTGCCTATTTTTTGTACATAGAATCCATTCTCCTATTTTTCTTGCTGGAAAAGACGTCTATCACTTTGTTGTAAAAATGCGTTCAATCGATCTTCTGACATTGTGCTTCTCAGAAAAGTTTTAATGCGTTTTGAGGGTGGAAAAACATCGTTCACATACTGCTATCGACATGGGGGTTGTACAAATAATATCCAACAGTTTATATGTTTCCGTCAAAATTTTTTTAAGTTGTTGTGTGTTATGAACACTAAAAGCGGCAAAACACCACCTACATCTACGTCACACATATCCTCGCGCTCATAAATTGCTGAAAGTTCACTTTCACATTTTTTTTATACACATAATTAACCGACGATTTTTTTCCACACCTTCGTTGTACTTAATTTTATGTCGCAAATAAGCACTGTCTAACTATCAATGTATGTCCACTTTGCGTAGAACATTAAAATTCACGCATGCATTCATGTGAGAAACGGAATTTTCGTGTTTCTTTGCCCTCTCTGCGATATGCTTTAAATCATTTAACCCTTGTTTATTCCACGCACTGATTTCTTTCTTAAAAATTAAGCAGATAAAACAAAATAGTTTATTTGTTAGTGAACATCCGCACATCCACTCATATTTTTATTAAATACTCTATTGTAAGTTAGAGTTTTACTTGTGGAAGTGTAGTTTATGTGAAGATCAGGAATAGGCCTTCCTTTCTCTTTAATTAAAAGTTTTTCCTCAAATGAGAGCGGGTTTTTTTTTATTAAGATTTTGCACTCAATTAACTTCCATCATTAATAATAAACGTCACTTCAAGCCTTTGAAATCACACATGCACGGTACGCGTTCAAAACGATGCTGTCGCAGCGAATGCAAGACGTTAACTGGGGACACGGCATTGCGTGCCCCAGAAGCGACCGTATAAGCGCATATAGCGAAGCTAAACGGAGCCGTCCAATTCATACTCCAAATAGGTACATCGAAAATAGTGCCCCGGAACATAGTTTTGAGCGTTCACATATGCGCGAGCGTCTGTGATGCGAAAGGAAACTTTGATACCATCGTCATAAAAATACGTAAAAATAATAAAATAAAATAATGTACTGAATTACATGCGAATTTCTTTCTGTGTTTATTTTGGTGGTTGGGTGGGCACGTGCCCTTGTGCCCTTTAGTACCAGCCGCCACTGCTTTCAAGAGAATAAACGTGTAGCAACGCGTTTTTATGCAAACAATGTATTTTTTACGGAAAGAACAGCTTATCAATAAGTTGTTTAAAAATTAAAATATAATCTATTATAAAAGCCATGTCGAGCAGGCAGAAGCAAACTATACTGTGCTTGTTCCTGCCTTTCACGAAGTGTATCCGTTCACCTCGTGAAAACAACCTTGGGCATTCGTTTCATTAATTATCTGCAATATTTACTCATAGCTTTACAGGCGAACATAGGGCCTAGAACCACATATTTCGAAAGCTAATATAAAAATATCCAAGTATATTTCAGGCGGAAATACACGCCATTGAAAGATGTGTTCAGTTAAATATGGATAGAAACTATCGAAAGCAGGAGATTATCATCATATCTGATAGTCAAGCAGCCATCAAGGCGCTGAGCTCATATGAAATCAGTTCCAAGATGGTCTGGGAATGCCTAAGGAAATTAAATGAGCTAGGCAAAAGAAATAAAGTAACCCTCCTGTGGGTTCCGGGTCACACAGAAGTGGAAGGAAACGAAATAACGGATAACCTCGCAAAAAAAGGGGCTAGAATGCCTTTTGTAGGGCTTGAACCCTTTTGCGGGTTAAGTAGCAGTACAATACTGAAGAAACTAAAAATAGAAATGGAGCAGAGAAAATTCAGTTACTGGGAAAATCTCCAGGGAATGAGGCAAAGTAAAATTCTTCTGGGAACTTATAACCAGAAGAGGTTTACAGAATGCATCAACCTGAGTAAGAACAATGTTCGCATATTAACAGGAATACTTTCAGGCCACTGTAGATTGAAAGGACACCTGAGTAAGCTTGGACTGGAAAGGAATCTGAATGTAGATTTTGTGGGGAACAGGATAAAACACCCATCCACCTCCTCTCAAAATGCGTAGCACTGTGCAACTCGAGGGCGTTGCACCTGGGAGCATGTGAAATCGAAGAGGGAGACTTACCTAGACTGGGACCCTCTGACATCCTACACTTTCTGAAAGGAATAGGCTTAGAAGGCCAGCTGTAAAGCAGCAAGAATAGGGGACACAATAGATCTTTTAGGTCGCAGTGTAACATCACCCTTCTATTTACATACATATATATAAGAGGGGGGATTACGTATGAGGTGCAGTGATAAATTTGAAACTTAAGTCTAAGCTAGTGAAGAAGGATAAATAAAGGGAAAATTAAAGGATAAAAGTTTGTATTTATTATTAGATAAAATATTTACCGGACAATTCTTTATAAAAAAAAAATCACAATAATTAATATATTTATTCGTAAAAAAGATGGGGCACTAATAAGTTTTTTTTTATTTCTACAACTTTTTGTGTCTTAATTTTTAAGCGCAGTTGTTTTAAGTGAGAAAACATCATAATCAAGCCACCCATTCTTTTAGAAATCGCGACCCAACTCGATTAAAAAACCTTCAAATCCACCGTCAGCTCCTCATATCTCTCAAATTGAAATTCACCGCCATTCTTCGACGTCAACAAAAAAAGAAAAGAAGAAGAAAGAAGAAGTTCCCCAACTTCCTAGCCTCGGTTACTTTCTCCGCCTCACAAGCTCAAGTTTTTCTCTTTCCTTTTTCACGCTACTCTGCGCCCCAGTTTTCAACTCATCCCTTTAAGAAGAGACGCGGCAAGTCATCAGAAATGATTGAAAAAGTTTAACAATGGACTGTTGGGAAATCGGTTTCTGTCTGTGTTCCGCGCTCTGTTCTTCTTCCCAGTTCTTTTTTCTATTTTCCGTACACCTGTGTATATATATATATATAGATAGGTGTTCATGTATAGATTTACTGTAGGATCGTTCTCCCGATGGCAGACACGACGCGGGATTATCAAAGAGAATGCAATTAAAAGTTTCCGAACCGAATACCGCGTCATCCATTGATATGTTTCGCATTAAAGGAGCGCCCGCTGGGTAATCATTTTTATTCTGGGCATAGCGCGCGATCACTTTTTCCGGGAACTTTTTTGCAGACAACTTTAAATTAATCTACCATTCATAAAGTGTAAAAATGTTATTCCCGTCTAAAATTATATTTGACGCCCGCACGGATTTATATGTAGACGTATTACACTAATTGAAGTTAATTAGCGCTAATTTGTGATTGCATATATTGCATATTTAGGCATTTCTATCCATATTTTTACAAAAATTGCATATATTGCATATTTAAGCTTTTTCTCATCCTTTCTATTAGTAAAAATTCCTAGTAATTCCTAATGTAGATCGACAACCGACAATTCTCAGAACGATAAATCTTTTACATTGGTTTCTCTAATACTTTTTCCAAGAACTGCACGTGTTTAATTTCGCCTAGCAGAAGGGATGTGGTAAATACGTTTTATTATTATTAATTCCCAAATAAACTATTCATTCATTGAATATCTTTGAGCGAAACAGCATCATGTAATTGTGTTACGTTTTTAAATACTGTGCGTGCATACAATGAGTATAGCGAACAAAATTTCTTTATATGGATTAAACCATATCCTGAACTGGTAAAGGATGGCGACAAAATATTTTGTCGAGCATGCAGTAAACTGGTAAGTTTAATTTTACTAAAACCTTTACAATTGTTTTTAAATTCTTTAACTTTTGATATAAAATGACAATTGTTGTTGTAGGTATCTTCTGAGAGAAAATACCTGATTGATCAACACGCTAAAACTCCATCACATATTGCAAAATGTGAAAAACTAATGCGATCCGCATGTGTGCAGCAATCTATACGTCAATGTGTAACATCAACTTCACGAAACTCAGAACAAGAAGAATATAATACGGATCTGTGTAACGCATTAATTTCGTCTAACATGCCATTAGCAAAATTAAACAATGTTAATTTGAAAGCATTTCTGCAAAAATATTGCAAACATAATATACCTGACGAAAGTACCTTACGAAAAAATTATGTCACATCTTGTTACCAACAAACAATAGCAGAAATTCAACAATTGGTAGGGAATAATTTTATTTATATCATGGTAGATGAAAGTACGGATAAGTGTAGCAGTTATATTGCCCATTTGTTAATAGGAATTCTTCATGAAAATATTGTAGGTAAATCATATTTAATTTATTGTAAAGAACTTCAAAAAACAAATAATGTTACAATTGCCCAATTCGTTCAGAAAGGTTTATTAAATTTCTTTTTACCTGGAGGTATACCTTGTGAAAAAATTTTACTAATGTTGTCCGACGCTGCACCATACATGATAAAAGCCGCGCAAAATTTAAAAAATTTTTATAGTAACATTATTCATACCACTTGTTTAACTCATGGGTTCAATCGTGTAGCCGACGACATTAGGAATTAATTCCCTTTGATTAATGATTTAATTAGCAATTTCAAAAAAGTATTTTTAAAAGCACCTTTACGAATCCAATTTTATAAGGAGCGACATCCCAGTGTTAAGTTGCCTCCTGAACCGATTATTACGAGGTGGGGTCCATGGTTAGAGGTTGCAATTTTTTGCGCCGATAACTTTGAAGGAATAAAAAATGTAATTCTTGAAATCACTGCTGACTGCATTGCTCTAGAACACTGTAAAAAGATAGTACAATCAACAGAATTGCTACAAAACCTTTTGTATATTAAGTTAAATTATTGCTTTGTTTCAAGTTCCATTCGTAAACTAGAAACGCAAGAGATGTCGCTCTCGGAAACAGTCGAAATAGTAGACGAATTTGATATGCTATGTAAGAAGATAAAAGGTACAATAGGTAATTCTATATACGATAAATTTAAAAAAGTGATAAATAAAAATGCGGGGTATTTGAAATTGAAGAAAGTTAAGAAAATTTTGGAAGGTAAAACAGTAAACGATTTCGACTTTAATTTTAGTTTAGAATGTATTGCAAAGTTAAAAAATGCACCAATCACATCTGTGGATGTTGAAAGACGCTTTTCTATTTCGAAAGATATGTATTCTGATAGAAGACAAAACTTTCTTTTACACAATTTTGAAAAACATTTAATTATAAATTATTTTAGAAATATGTTGTGAAAAAATTTTGTGCAATAAAGTTAATGTTTAAATTTCTGCCCTTATTTATTTTATGTAAAAATTTTGCATATTGTCGCAATTTTTTTGCATATATGCCCCAGGTTTATGCATATTTTCTCAAAAAATCGATGCATATATATGCGCATATATTCCAGTTTTTCTTTGCATATAATCCGGTCTCTACTCATCATGTAAATATGTATTTTCACGGTAATAGTTACAAAATTTATAGGTCCTAATACATCTGATAACCACAATAATCCCAATGGGATCAAGTTTGAGCGAAAACAATAAAATTTCATGGCCTATTTCTTGGTCGCAGTCAGAGAGACAACTACAAAGCAATTAGCGCGCCGTTCAATTAGCTAAAAACGACCGCCAGGAATCGTCAGACCGCGCTAAAATAATCTAGAGGGCGGTTATGGGGCAGAAAATGCTCGCACGAATGGGACGCGCTCATTATTGTAAATTATAACTAGCCATGTACTGTTGCAGATCCCCTCGGGATAATTTTTCTTCCGTTCATTTTTAAACTTACTGCGGATAAGCTTGCCCTAATGTATTAAGTACTTGAGAAGGACCCTTGCGGAAATATGAGGAATTTTATTTCCTGTACAAAAGAAAGGATGTTCGTGGTTTCACTCAATAAATTGCTAGTAAAAAAGAGAAGCTTGGACGTTCAAGTGTCTCTTTCGCGCAAATTGGTAAAATTAGAATATAGATTATTTTACTATACAGGATGTATCAGATATAGAGGTAAATATAATAATATGCAGCAGCTGTAAGCATAAACGATCAAAAAGTCTTAATGCACAGGGGGTCTATCTGTAAGCATTAACGAGAAAAAAAATAATTGTAAATGCCGTGGGCTACAGCCGCATCTGTGCCCAACCTAAATGCTGTCCCGAGTATACTCCCACATAACACTATCATTCACCCATTACCGCTGTTAGTTTTGTGTGGATCGCCGCTTGAAGTGCAAGCCACTTCGAACATTTTATTTAAATTCTTCCCGTCTCGAAAAAACGATCCTTTTCAGGACCATCATGAGTTCACATAAAGAAAATCGAAGCTTGATGCATCGGCAAAAACGCGGGAATGTATAGATTCATTTTCGCGCGATATCATAGTAAAAAGGCGTGTTTGTAAATTTTCTGTATCTACATTTATTTCTGTGTAATTCGAATTAATTCATTTTGCGTTATATGATTAAATAAATCCAAAAGAAATAACTCAGATTAATGTGGCACTGTTTATTAACAACTAACTCTCGATTCGACAAAGCAAAAGAAAAATATTTACGTTTTTTGTAACTACTGAAGTCGCATATCCGGTGAAACTCGAACGTCTTATCAGGATATTAAAAATAATACTTGTAGACTTACGTAGAATGCTCTTAACAAATAAGGAATGTTTATTTTATAAAAAGAAGAAATTTAAAATGCCTCAGTTTTGCTATTTTTACAAGGGCAGACTGGCCGATTGGCCTTTATTTGTTCAGAATGACGTTAAATGAACTTAAAAACCATTAAGAATAATACTAAATGAGTGCAATGTATTTATACTTAATACCACGTTTACCGGGTGCTTAACATGACGTTTCCTTACATCAGGCCCGGACTAAAGAATTTTTGGCTCTAAATTTTACTTTTTTTTATTTTTTAATGATGAAATCCGGTTTCGGCGGGTTTGTGCTTTATATGTCGTGTAGTTAACACCCAAGCAAAATTTACTTTTTTATTTGATACACCCTGTATTTGAATTTGTTTGAAAAAAAGTTGTATACCGAGAACTTTGAATTATGGCATCCGATATAGTTTAATATTCGTAATATTAATGAATTATTTCAAAGAATAAACTAAAGTCGAATTACAAATAATACAAAGTTTCTCAATTTTCTATTTATTTATATATAAATGACACTTACCTCTTCGGACTCAACGACAATCCGGCAACGCTGTTGCTGACATACTCCTGAAGTGAGCTGAAAAAGCTCATGTTGACACATTCACGTTCACCACCTGTAGACAACGAAACAAGTGAAAATATATTAAGAATAAATTAATGGAGTATAAATTAATTATAAAATCAATAATAATTATAACATTTATTTATTGTTATTGGCTTTTTAACATAATCATTACTTCATAGAACATTTATTAAGTTAGTCACATCGAGTGTACCTTTAGTAGCAAAATTTAACTTTCCCGCAATTATTTTTAGTAACTTCAACATTGAAACGTGAAATTACCAATGACTTTTGTATTAAATCACTAGTTACTTTGATGTCATTTTATCGAAGTTACTAAGAATAATTGTGGGTAATTTAAATTTTGCTACTAAGAACCATTCAATACAACTTGATGTTACTGATTTTATTAGAAATTCGAGTCTGTTTCTAGTGTTATCCCCTCTCATTGGGGCGATTCCTACAATAGAATATGAGTCACGCTTGGTGACATTTAGGTTAGCTCATTTATAAGAAATTACACCCATTCTTCGCGCAAAAAAAATCATCTCTTAAAACGGTTCCAATCTTCTCTTTCTCGCACAGCCTTCCCTGAAGTAGTGAAGGCAAGATCCATAATATCCATATTGACAGTGTTAGTATAAAGGAAATAGGGGCATTGTAAATATTAACCGTTTTGACGGGGTCCCGCGTTTTGCTGCATAGGCGGTTGAACCGAAATATTATACTTGAACACAAATCCTGTATTTTCTGAGTAAAATTTAGATACAAAAAATGGGTGCAAAGCTGCAACATACCGGGTGTCCAGTCTAAGATGCAACGGTCCATAGCCGATTTATTATTGTTTTTTTGGAAAAATGTTTTAAATAAATGTTGCCTCGAATCATATTCTACACATTTTAAAATTAGTTTTAGTAATGTCGGACTTCCGGTTGTACCGGAAGTAGATACTAACTTTGTTATTTTAAATGAAACACCCTGTATATTATTGTATTTTTGGATTCCTTGTTAAATTTAAATAACAATTCGTTAAACATACATTGGGACTAAGTTGTACCGTTTCCGAATTACATGACGTTTTTTGAAAAAAATGACATTTGCAATGTCTACGGTGTTTGGAAATATCTCCGGAAATACAAAAGTTAGAAAGATGCGGTTTTCAGTTTTCGCTTAATCATGAAACAACACGTCTTTTATTTTAAAGTTGTTGCGTTTAAATTACAGTATTATTAAATCGGGTTCTGTAATTTTCGAACTCTAAAGTCATGGATAACTTGATTTTTTTTAATTGAATGGTATAGCAATTTTTTCATAAATGGATGTAAAATTTAATTTTCTTTCGATTTTATACGAGTGTAATTGTGTCTATCTCCAAAGGTTTCGGAGTTATTCGCGATTTTTCAGTTTTTCACGATAGATACGTATTGCGAAGCGCCGACCACCTTCCCCTCGCACATCACCAGGCTTGCAACTGGCAGCAGTAATACTGGCATGTTAAGAAAGTGGCCAACAGAATACAACAGGACCACTGGAAATAAATAAAACTTGAAATTACAAACAAAGGACACACACACAAAATTCCAATAGATTTATTGCAGCACATAGTCAGTACAGAAGGTCAGTGAACGTGTGGGCAGGTATCATTGGACAACATATCATAGGCCTGTTCTTTCATAACCAACGCCTGATGGGAAGGGTTTATATGGAATTTCTTCAGAATAATTTGGGGTTCTGTCAGAAAATATTGCGTTAGCTACTCGCCAGCTGATATGGTTCCAACACGATGGTGTTCCATCTCTCAATACTGTCGAATTTCGCCAGTTTTTGGATGTGTCTTTTTCAGACCGTTGGATTGGGCGTGGAGGACAGATGACAGATGGCCTCCGAGATCGCCAGATCTTACAAGCTGCGATTCCTTTTTATGGGGTTTCATTAAAAATGAAGTTTATGAGACGCCACCAACAACACTTAATGAAATTCTTTGTATAATGACGGCACTAACATTTAAAGAGTAACCTGTTGCGAGCAAGACGCTCGATGTGTATGTACGCCATTCATTGGACAGAGTAATGTAGTTCGAAAAATGTTCTGATTTATGGATATACCAGTAATGTTATGTTTTCTTTTATCTTTGCTTTGTTCATTTCCAACGCGCTTCAGTAAATTCTACATTTTTTTTAATTTCAAGTTTTGTTTGTTTCCGGTGGTCCTATTGTGTACTGTTAGCCACTTTCTAAGAATGCCAGCAGAGACAACATGAGACGTGCAACTAGATACAGAAAAAGGTTCGGAAATGTATTGCATTGGCTATCTTTGTTTGCTTTATAAATTCGCACATATAGCGAACTTTGTTTAGCGAGATGAAAAGTGTACTGACGGGGCGCCACCGTCAAGTTAGGATTTTGCGTTCGTAATGGTTGGCAGTACGTGGGTTGGTGCTCCTGAAAATCACTGTGACGCCGGTTATAAAACGTGATAAAACGCTCTTTGTCACTGCCGTATTCACTCTGTTGTCAGCTTGTTGTTGTGGTTCCACAATTGTCAACACGTGTTTGTTTTGAAAAATAGCGATAGTGAAGAGTGCTTATCTAGCTTAATTGCTATTGTATTTTGTGTTTAGTGGTGTTTACACGGTGTTTATAATAGCCCAGACATTCCCTTTGCGAACACACGTAATTTATTTCTTGAGATGCTTTTTACGCTTATACGTTGCCGAATGCAATTAAGATTTTTTCACAATTTACTTTTAATAACTTGACTTTTGCACCTATTTCAAATTCGCACATGGTTTTATTGTAAATCCGATTTTATTGTTAAATGTGTTATCGTTGTTGGGGTGTACTTTTATCTCGCCTCCTAATAATGCGCCCTCAATACTGTTGGCAGTTCAATCAGAGATATATTTTTTGCATCAACTTGTAAAAATTGTTATTGTCAGAGGATATGCAAATGAATAAATGATTAATGAAATTTTTCGATAGTTTTATGGAAATTTTTGTGATTTGTTATTTGTAATGTAATTCTTTTAAAGATACTTAGATTATTACTACTCCAGAGTGAGTCCGCTTTTTAAATATAAAATTGTATCTACTTGCTTAAATATATATATATTATTATATATAAATAAACCTGTGTGTTATTTTCCCGATTCTACATAAATTAATAAAATTAAATAAAACCATAATAGGTATATACACAGTTTAAATTACGCGCTATTTTCGTTGCTTGCGCCACCTACGCTCACTTTCCCACACAGTCGGCCAGTATAGTTTTGCGAACCAAAATTTAACCCGTAGTTGCACGTCTCATGTTATCTCTGATGCCAGTATTACTGCAGCCAGTCCCAAGCCTGGTGAAATGCGCAGGGAAGGTGGCCGGCGCTTCGCAATACGTATCTATCATGAAAAACTGAAAAATCGCGAATATCTCCAAAACCTTTGGAGATAGTCACCATGACACTTGTATAAAATCGAAAGAAAATTAAATTTTACATCCATTTATGTAAAAATTGCTATACCATTCAATTTAAGAAAATCAAGTTATCCATGATTTTAGAGTTCGAAAATTACAGAGCCCTTTAATAATTCTGTAATTTAAACGCAACAATTTTAAAATAAAAGACGTGTGCTGTTTCAGGATTAAGCGGAAACTGAAAACCGCATCTTTCTATCTTTCGTATTTCCGGAGATATTTCCAAACACCGCAGACATTGCAAATGTCATTTCTTTCGAAAAACGTCATGTAATTCGGAAACGGTACAACTTAGCCTCAAGGTATGTCTAACGTATTGTTATTTAAATTTAACAAGAAATCCAAAAGTACAATAATATACAGGGTGTTCCATTTAAAATAATAAAGTTAGTATCTACTTCCGGTACAACGGGAAGTCCGCCATTACTGAAACTAAATCGGCTATGGACCGTTGCATCTCAGGCTGGACACCCGGTATGTAAGCTTATGCAAAAAAAAAAAAAAAAACTCGTCGAAGTCACCAACAAGCTCCGCTTTCCATTGCTATATATGCAATAATATTATTGCGTCCATATGTAAAGATCTAGAGCGGCCAAACCGATATATGTAACACAGAGATGAAATTGGCGTCCGAAACAGAATGCCGGGCTCCGGTATTGAAAGAAGATAAATGTGGTTTGAATTTTAACACAAAAATAATTTAATTAATGTTTTGAATTTATTCTAAGCCTAAATTAAACTGGTATTTACATTTAAGCAATTGCATGATGAGCATGATTTAATTTAGCGAGATGTTACAACAGCTGATCAGCTGTCTGTTCTCTATAGGTTAAGGACAAGGGCAATGACCTTGCGCAAATTCTATTGGTGTTCTATTTACTCAGGTAAAATACAAAAAAAAGAGAATATATACGCTTGCCGATTTGAAAGAACGCTATTTTGAAAGTGATAAACCGATAACAATTACCTGTACTACATACTTAAATTATAAACAAAAAATTAACTCAAAATATACGGATTTCTCCTTCTATATTATTACTTAAAATACGAAATAAATGTTCATTATACCTATTGTTACTCTTCGCCAATTTTATGACGTAATAGGATGAAAAATATAAAAAAGCACTCACTTAAATTTGGGGATACTTGAAGGATCAAAACGACCAACATTAGGAGTTGTGTTCTCTTCCCGTCTCACGGAAAGTGCGAATAAACTATCCTTCCGCCGGCGTTAGTGCAAGAACTCACAGGATTTGTCGGTTTTACGGAAAGAAACTCTCACACTACTAAACAGTAAATAAACATAGGCCCAGTAACCTGACATGGACGCAATTCCGACAAACACGTCTAAATGTAAATAACCTTTTCGTGGGAAAACCGTTGCGAAGAAAACTTCTCTCCTGGCAATCCAGGCAAAACAAAGATGTAAACGATTTAACTATATTCCTCACATAAAAGAACTCGTAACAGTTGCGATAATAAACAAACTGAAATTTCACTTCGTTCTTCCCAAGCGTACGGAAACAGACTTGCGTACTTGAATCAAATCAGCGTTGGTAAACTAAAATTGCTAAAACCAAGAAACTGAATATATAACTCATGTAAAGGGTGTGGGGAATATTCGAACAATTCAAAATACTATAACGTTTACTCTCAGATGGCAATGAAACTACTAATTAATTAATAGAAATAATGAAATGAATCGTATAATTGAGTGAATACGTCGGAGTCAACAAGAAGTAGCAATAATTGAAACTAGGTGGCGTTACAAGTTACAATATTAAAATTAAATTTATGACAAAAATTAAAAGTAAAGTAATCTGAAATCTGTGAGCTAATACCAAAAGGTTCCTATAAAAATTACCTAAATAATAATGCAAGGACACCGACAATTATTACTATCATAAAAGAATGACCAATGTATGGATATATTTTGATTTCTATCAATTGTAACTGTAATTCATATTGAATTACGGTCATGACAGAAATGCAAATATTTTCAACGGAATTGAAAAAGGGTATTTGTTACCGATGTTGATCAATATATTCAGTGAGTTAGATTTTAATATTTAATTAAATTAATTAACAATCAGCATGAACGCTAAAAATAAATCAATTACCATTATTATTGAACAAAACCACACTCTACATCTGGTTAATATGTTGTGGCCAAATTTTAATTAAACAGAACATCAATTATAGCAAATAATCATCTTCCCCATTTCCATCAAATCACGGGTCAGGTCAGCGAAGGTTTATTGAATGCAGGTGTACCTAATAATATCCAGGGAGTTGTCCGAGTTTCGCAGTCGGTGCTTGGAAACCGCAGGATTGTGTCAATAACGACCGCTCTAATCGCTCTGGAGTACATGAGGTCAGACGCTTGCCATAATTGGCCCAAAAATATCGAGGTGCAATCCCGTATCAAAGGTGAGACAGCATCCATCAGAATAATAATCTACTTCAATTAGTCGGTAACTTAATGACTGATTTAGGAAATCATATTCCAGATGCATCCCATAATATAACGACCAGTAATGAGCTTATAGATAAGTATCTCATTGCACGAAGAAACAAATTAGTATTTCAGACAGTTTATTGTAAGACCATACCACTCTGTAGGACTGTAGGTATACGTGATTTTCTCGACTGACAGACAATATGTAATCTACCAAGTTCCATTTTAAATTACATCGCTGAACTAACAATAAGACAAATTTCTCCAGTAAGACAAACAGCAATTCGATTTATGTTGTAAGTGAGTAAAATTCCATTTCGTTTCTAACGGGACGAATGAGTTGAGAAACAATGGAAATTCGATATTTACTGTAGTGACGTTGCTAGAATTTTATTCAGTTAGAGAGATCGGCAAATAATCGAATATTTACTTATCTTCGGTCGGTAAATAAGAAATGAAATAATCATTTTTAAACTTCCAAAGAATACTATAAAAAAAGCTATCGGTATATTTGAAATATTTTGAAAAAATTAACGATTTCTAACACATTTTTGCCAATATATCGGTTAGAGATATCGATTTACTGTTTTCGGCATTCGATACCCTGTTAAAATGTGCATCTGATGAACCATACCAAAAGGCTCTAGCATGGATTTAATTTTTCAAAACTTTAACCTTGAATATCTCGGAAACGGTTAAGATAGCAGATTGCGCTTTTCGTCATACGATTCGTTGTCAAAATGGCTTCCGGTAGGACCTATGCAAAGGCTCTAGCGTCGACTCGATTTTTCAAAACTTTTCAAACTGACCGCAAATATCTCGGAAACGGTTAGAGATAGCGAACCGCGCTTTCGTCATTCGACTTCTCGTCGGAAGACGATTCTAAAGGTCACTGCCTGAACGCGATAGCGTCGATTTTAATTTTTAAATCTTAAATATCTATATTTCGAGGACGGTAAGATCTAAGAGGACCATTTTGGTGTGTAGCATGTTGGGGTTATCTCAAAGTTTCCGTGATTTTTTACCGATTTTTGATCAAAATGTACGATTTTTCATTCAAATCTTCAAAACAATTACCGATAGCGGGATAACGCTGTCAGAAATGAAATCCTCGTCGAAAAGCGCGTCCGAGAGTATACAGGGTGTTTTGAAACATCGTTTAAAGATTTTAAGGGCATGTAGTACGATCGAAAGTAAGGTGAAAAGTCATAATAAACATATGTTCACAAATCAACCGTTTACGAGATAACAGCGAGTGGTCCTAGTAGTGCATGGATATAACATATCCCAGTAAACAGGTGCTTATCAGCTATTGTTTTATGACAGTTTAATTTGACGTTTTGTGCAATTTGTAGGAATTACAATGGTTGCGTATTCTAGTGCTGAAATGAGCGATATGGTGTTCATGTACGGTCGTGCTCATGGAAATTCTTTACAAGCACGTCGCTTCTATGCTGAAACGTTTCCTGATCGCCAACTGCCTTCACATGTGATGTTTCAGACGGTGTTTCAACGACTAAGAGAAACTGATTCGTTTGAGAAGCGGTCTTCTGATACTAAACGGCAGAGAATAGCATGTACTCCACAGATAGAAGATCGAATTTTGAATATTATTGATGAAAATCCCGAAACGAGTGTTAGAAGAATTTCGACTCAAGTGGGTGTAAACAGCAATCTTGTTTGAAGAACTCTTCATGAGCAACTGCTATACCCCTACCATATCCAACGGGTACAAACCCTTACTGCTCCGGATTATCAAGCGAGAAGGGCTTTCTGTGAGTGGTTTTTGCGAACAGCTGCTGATCGGCCAGATTTCGCTGATAATATCCCTTTCACTGATGAAGCTGGTTTTACTAAAAATGGAATATTTAATTTCCACAACAATCACGTTTGGTGTGACGAGAATCCTCATGCTAACGTTGAAGCCAGGCACCAGCAACGTTTCTCTCTAAACATCTGGTTAGGCATTATAGGAAAGCGGTTGTTAGGACCGATTGTTTTGCCACAACGCTTAACAGGTCCTGCATACCTCGAGTTCTTGGAAAATACTTTACCTGAACTTTCGGAAGACTTACTTATAAATCTAAGACTGAACCTCTGATTTATGCAAGATGGAGCTCCACCGCACTTAAGCGGCTGCTAGGAACATCTTAACCATGAATTTCCTGAACGAATAGAACACTGTTGCCAGGTAATATGAGAAAAACCATTGTTTTTTAAACGAGTGCGCGCTTCCTTTGAAAGTAGATGTAGATCCTGTATCGAAATGGAAGGACGTCATTTTGAACATCTTCTTTAGTTATAATCTATTTTATGTTAAAATGCAATAACATAATAAAAACCGCTAAAGCAAACTTATTCTGCAATTGCGATAAAATCGCTGTTATCTCGTAAACAGTTAATTTGTGGACATATGTTTATTATGACTTAACCTTATTTTCGATCGTACTACATGCCCTTAAAATCTTTAAACGATGTTTCAAAACTCCCTGTATAATACATTTAGAGTTTCGGCATTTTCTAGGGGTTCAGAACGGCCTGTCGTGTACCAAAATAAGAAAAAGCGGCCGAGAAACGCGAGTTTTTTTTTTCGTTTTTTAACGTAACTTCGGAACGACAGTAGGTAAAGGTCCGTGTCTTAGTCTCAAAAAAATCGCGCGACAAGAGGAATATTTCGAATGGCAGTAAAACAAATCGGAAGGAAAATTAAGGATTTAGTTATATTTCTTCAGTAGGACAGTAGGCGACGTAGTAGCATGTTGCCAGTATCTCCTCTACACCGATAAAGTGCCTAGTTTCTGTTCAGTAATGTGCATGAGACTCTCGTACATCAATTATGATCG
The DNA here is from genome assembly GCA_004143645.1 of Protaetia brevitarsis. NCBI lineage: Eukaryota > Metazoa > Arthropoda > Insecta > Coleoptera > Scarabaeidae > Protaetia > Protaetia brevitarsis. Next base: position 529,918 of record RXPK01000129.1, read on the forward strand.
ATTTTGTGTGATAAAGAAAACATTTAAATGCAAACGAAAGTGATTTTATTTAATGAAAAAGTTCGAAATGTGAAACCGTCTAAAAACAACGCAAATAAGGATATTAAAATTTTAGGTAAGTGAAATGAGTTCGCTTATGAAATAATAAATAACGTTTTTGTTAATAATTCCACTTTTTGCAATATTAAATTCATCATAGAAAAATTAATGCGGTTAAATTTAACTTTCAAAATTCCCGCGTTTTCGGAACGTTCATATTAGTAATACCAAATATAATACTAGTATATATTTATATTGTATTTGGTAATACTATACTTAAAATAAAAGAATGTCCAACATCAGACGGTAAATTACTGAATTTCGGTTCATCCCGTAAACACATATCGACTATTAACATTAAGAACTACCAACTTAAATAAAAATGCATCCCCAGTGGTCGTAAACTGTTCGGCGATTATAATAATAAATAAATTATTATTATAAAAATAATAAATTCGTAACCCCAAAATTTGGCGAACGTATTAAAATGAAATTTCTTAGAAATATAATAAGATTTACGTTAGGATTAAAATAATACGTTTATTTTTAGGTTAATATGGACGAGAAATACCTCAAGGCGGCAGGTCGGAACAGGACATCTGATGGGACTATGTAGCTCTCGTACTTCGAATTGCGGATAATGGCGCTAAAGGCAGGACAGGAACATATCTCGTGAAAAACCGTCGTTGGAAAAGATTATCCAACAGATATAAGTAAATTGTGGATAAAATTAATGTGATAAACTTTGTTTAACAATCATTTTTAGGTTCGGATTTGGAGTAAATTGCATTTTATCAAAATATTAACGGCTATTTTGATAAAATGCAATTTATTCCAAATCCGAACCTAAAAATGATTGATAAACAAAGTTTATCACATTAATTTTACAAAATTAATCGAGACACGCCCGTCTCTCACGGAGGTTGGCTAGTGAATCCTTTTGAATTGGAATTCTCTAACAGACTTCGATATTAGCGATTGTCTCTCGTCAGGGGGGCAAACAGCCTCAGAAAATCCGTTAATTTCATCGAAGTGAGGGAAATATAACATATTTAATACATGAGAATGCCCATGTGACCAAATCGAACTACGGAATGTTTACGCTAAATCACAATAAATAATTATTGCAAAATTCTGGAATTACCACACATTCATTATGAGATAAAAGTAGGTATTTCTACATCATGAGAAAAATGCATTTAAAAATTTTCAATAGTTATTACTATATGTTTAATTTACAATCTTAAAAATTGATTACTTACTGTACAAAAAGTTTGCAACCTTACCACACACATCAAATTTCGAAGAAACCGAATTCCAGCAATTTTCCCTGTTTTTCTGTTGACATACATCAATGCACTTGGATTGCCAATATACATAAAAACATTATTAGACCAAATTTAAATAAAATAAGTACACTGTAAGGAAAATAAAAATGTTCATTCGAACTGAAATTTAGATGCAACTTTGATCTGTCAACATCTGTTATAAACATATACTATTGAAATTCTAATATTTAATTTAGGTATTTCACTACTAATCATTTCTACTTCCTGAAGGGAACATTCTGACGGAACATGCCTTGAAGGACTTCACCTAGTACCCTCTATCTTCTACTTCAACATGTATATATATAACAGTGGACACCCCTTAAGCTTTAAGGCATTCAGCTAATACAGGCGCACAAAACAAAATCGAAAACAGTCATAATGTCATTACAGTCATTACAGCCCTGCAATATGCACAATATCAATTCAATTTACCATCCAGCTAACCATGATTTAATTTATTCAAAATATCATGTTGGTAGTAACAAATAAAATACATCTGTCATGTGTACTGTATTGGTTTATTGACATTGAAAATAAAAATGTTCATTCGAACTGAAATTTAGATGCAACTTTGATCTGTCAACATCTGTTATAAACATATACTATTGAAATTCTAATATTTAATTCCGATGTGTAGGTATTTCACTACTAATCATTTCTACTTCCTGAAGGGAACATTCTGACGGAACATGCCTTGAAGGACTTGCCAAAAGCAGAGATTTCCTACATCACTTGGACATCGTCTAGCTTCCTACAGCTACATTTTATATCCTTATTATTTTTTTAAAATACATAAAAGTAAAACCATCAGTAACTTTACACTTAAATAATAACAAATGATTAATCCATGACAATATGTATACAAAAATAAGACAAATTACCACTAGCTACACCGCCCAACACGCCGTAGATACTAATAATAGACAGCGCTCAGTAAATGGCGTTTGAAACAACTAAAAATATTAAAAGAAAATAACAAGAATAACAGGGGCCCCACGTTTGATCCCTGAACGACGCCCATGGCAACATAGTACGACAAGATATGACGAGAAGCTGTTCTATGGCACAAAAAAAAACAAAACTTGTGAAGCAAGATACTGTGGTCAATTCGGTCAAAAATTTTTGGAATCAATGGTGGAAAATGGCGGGGCAGTTGCATTGTCCACACTGTGATAAACAAAGTTACTGTAAAACTTGCTATCTCAATATATGTTACAATTATAACGGTACCATCATCATTGAATTAGAACCAAATTCGCAAAAATTAACTATTTTCGGAGATGATTTTAACTTCACAATAGTAGCGTTTAAAGGATTGATTTACCGATCGATTACTCAAATATACTTTTATTCTCTGACGAATAATCAATACACCTCAGTATCATCATACGTATAAAGCTTGTTTTTCCGTTCCTGTACTCCGTTAACATAAAAAAAACTAACAAATTATAAATTACATACGACCTATTGAACCAAATTCAAATTTCCCGCAATTATTTTTAGTAACTTCCGACATTAAGGCTGGGCTATTTGTGGTGGGGGAAGGTGATTTCGTTTGGGAATAGCTTTTGTCGTTCAGAAAAGTTAATTAATAAAGAATAAAAGATCAAACGATTAGAAATTAATAGGTGCACCATTTGCTGGTATTCATATTAAATAATTTTGTTGTGTAAGCGAGAAAACTGTAAATAATTAAACCCAACCCAGCACATGGACAGCCTAAATTCGTACATCATAGCAATTTCAAGCAAATTGTAAACAATTTATTAGTTTTCCGAAAAGCTATATTTAACCATATTCAACCGGTGTGAAGTTTGCAACATGGTTTGGAGAAAGGTAGAAAGGCCTGGAAAGGCTCTCGAAACCTTTGGCACTACTCAAGAGATGGCAATGCGGGTGATTTTGTTTTTAATTTAATAGGAAGAATTGTATTATTTTGTGAAATATATAATGAAAATATTTATTTAAGTATTAAGGGCGTAAAGTAATAAATTATTATTGAGGAATATCAAGTATCATTGTCATGTTACGTAGTTTCCGTAGTTTTCATATGCACCCAACTAGAAACGCAACCAAGTAAACACCAAGCAAGAACGAAGAACGACTGCTTTGCACGGTGTTTTTGTTACCGTAAAATTTGACATATAACATACATACAATATTAATTATTTACATATTTCGGCATTATTGAAGGAGGTATACTAATATTAGACGTTTTCGATTGTACGATCGATTCTCAAAAAGATGACATAGGGAAAATAAGCCATTAGGAAACATAAGGAAAGATACAACTGCTTTAATCCACCAGCGGTTGCGTGTGCGCAGATTCTAAGAATTTTAATATTGAATTCTTCCGCGGAAACTATAAAGTAAAATTCTACGAATATAAATCACTAGCCGAAAAATTTGCGGCACTTTTGTCGCATAACATCTAGGGGATTAACTTTCGGAATGATTATCGGCGTATATACTTCTCCTTTGTTGCTTATATTAGCCATCGATTATTGACGGGTGTTTTGATAGTATAATTTACAAATACAAATACAAAGTACTTAAAATGTGTTCTTGTATAATTATTTGAAATAAATTTGCTGAAGCCATTACTTCGATTACAAAGACTGTGTAACGTTTAGTTTTATAAGAATTTTTTCAATGTGGACGTATAAAATAATTTATCACACATAAATCCCACTGGCAATTATTTATATTAACAAAGTCTAAAAAATCATACCCCTTGGAAAAAATTGCTACCTTTTAAAAAAAATATTCTTTCTATTGCTTTTTCTCATGGCACAAATCATTATCACATGTTAATTAATTCTTTTATATTTGATAATAATTTATTTTCGCCATTTACCCTCTTGTTTATACTAAAGTATTTACGTAACTATAATATTTACGTCTGGAATAGATGCGAGGATAGACCAGATGACATCATTGCATACCCCCTTGGCAAAATTTCAATTTCCCACAATTATTTTTGGTAACTTCAACAGAAAGACATCAAAATAACTAGTAATTAATACAAAACCATTGGTAATTTCGTGTTTCAATGTTGAAGTTACTAAGAATAATTGTGGGAAATTTAAATTTTGCCAAGGGGGTATATACATACAGGTGGGTTTAAGACAACTCGTGTGAACGCAGATATACTATACCGGTATAGAATGGTATCATTGAATGCGATTTCCTATAATATTACTGCTAGCACGTTGCCAAAGCGTACCGCCGATAGTTTGTACTCCCCAATCCCCTTCGCGCGCGTTGGTTCACAATGCTCGGCAACTACGGTGGGTTTTTATGCATACGTTTATTCCCCGATTATAAATGTTCACTGGCCGAATGTGTATGCTATTATCATATTATTAAATACTGTATTTACTTATTTACTGCTACTTACTAATAGTAATATTGAAAATATTAACAAAAAAAAAGATTATGATACATGAAATTGTTTCGGTAAATCTATAATTACAAACATTTTTTTTTTAATTATAATTTTGTTTGTGTTGTTTGTTCTCTCATAATATTTTTAGATAGAACAAGAAACGTCCGAATCAAACGTATATCTTAACATTTTCTGATAAGATCAATATTAAACGTAATATTTAAGAAAGAATGCCAAGTGGACAACTATGTATATATATATATTATGTTAAGTTAAACTAAAAACCTGTACTTATACTATATCAACCCCGTTTACATATTGAAACTGCAATAACTATAAAATTTCCGGCCGACCGAGATTATATAGGGGATTAATGCTAATTTTCGTAAGCGGTCGAATTTACAATCGCCGATACCTACATACGTAGTTGGAGTTAAAATTTTATATGTTTATTGAATATATTTTTCCATTATTAATTAAGGCTTTGCGTTGTTAAGTTTTAGAATATCTGATGATTATTTATTTTACTTTTTTATATTATTTATGAAGCTATCATGAAATACGTCACTGGAATTTATCAGTGAAATTATAAAATCTAATAATAATGATATTTGGCAGTTACTTATTTCTGTAGACTTTATAATACTGGCAACGCTTGGACTTATTTTTAATTTTTAGATACCTATCTGCACTTATACAATACATGTTTAAATTTTACATATATTGACAAATATAAGCTATTCTGCAAATATGTCTCGTGTATAGGCAACTTATTAATCATTACCTGCAACTGGTTGTATTATGCCATCTATCGTAATAGTGACGTTACTTTTTCGCACGTATTTTTGCTATTAAACTCTAGGGACCAGCACTTTCTAGTGTCACGTTTAACAACCTCTCCCCACCACAAACAGCCCAGCCTTAAAGCATGAAATTACCTACGATTTTGTATTAGATTAATAGTTATTTGAATACCTTTAAATTGAAGTTACAAAATATAATTGCGGGAAATTTGAATTTGGTTTACTGGGGAGCAAGAAATTCGCACATTGTCTTATCATTCTTTGTAACTCGTGTTCTTCTGAGATAATTATATAAAGATAACCTCAATCCGATACGTTCTCAGTAGTACATATATACAAGAATCCTTGCCTCCATAACTGTTCAAAGTTCGTGCATAGCCACCTCCCCCCCCACAACAAGAAACCTAACGATCTCGCAATTAGTTGGGTTTTAGCTGTATCGGCGCCATATTTGAGTTTGCCGGAAACGCTCGTGGTAACCCCAACCCGTTATGTTTGCCAACGGGTTCTCGGATCTCTTGAAACTTCAAACGCAACAGTTAAAACACCATACACATACCGCAAGCGAGAGACAATTACATAAGGGGCGTTTGTAACGATGTATTGAAGAAATCGCTACCACATGAAACGATCTAATCACCGAAATGCACAGTTGAATCTTTTTAAAAAATCAAGCCTGCATGTTATCGGTCTATATTGATGTCAATGTGGATTATCTGCCGACAATAAATGAAATAAGGTCTATTATTATCTCACATTTTTTTTCTATTTTAGTGCTGTGATGAAACCATATTGGGCAACTCAAAACGATGAATACCAAAAAACAACACAACACAACAAACCCTAGTGGACACCCCTTAAACTTTAAGGCATTCGGCTAATATAGGCGCACAAAACAAAATCGAAAACAGTCATAATGTAGCTCATTACAGCCCTGCAATTTGCACAATATCAATTCTGTTAGGATAAGTATAAGTCAAATCAATAAAATTAATAGATATGTAGTTTTTGGTCATTTTAAGTTTATAAGGTTGGTACAAGAAGTAATCGGAAAAGAAGGTTAAGGAAAAGTAACTAAGAGTTGTGATTGTTGGTTAAATATAAAGATAAGGAAATAATAAAACAAGTATTGTGTTATACAAGAAGGTTTATTTGATTCCCTGGATATGAATTAACGTCAAATTCAATTTACTATCCAGCTAACCATGATTTAATTTATTCAAAATATCATGTTGGAAGTAACAAATAAGATACATCTGTCATGTGTACTGTCACAGGTACTGTATTGGTTTATTGACACTCAAAAATGTTTACAATAAATCATAAAGTTTTTACTATCGAATCGTACTTTAGAAATTGTGTAAAATTAGCAAATGAAGAATGGTTGTACTTTTAACAACCATCTATAGAAGAATTTCCAAATTTTCCAGTAACATATATGACAATTTGCGGCAATTCATATAATATAGCAGATGCTGAGGTGCAAATAACTCAATCACCTAAGAAATAGATTCCTAAGCTTTCACAGCAAACACAACTTTCATTTGGAATATGCCATACAATCCTTAAAAAAGATCTACAAAAATTTACAATTTCCAACAAGATAATACAACACCCCATAAAAGGTAATGGAAACCATGGAATTATTACATGAATTCTTTGATAATCGGATAGTAGACTTTCCACCACGATCTCGAGATTTGACAATTATGCATTATTTCATTTATCCACACCTAAAAAATAGAGTACTTATAAATCGACCTTATCCAATCGAGCTATCCGAAATATCTGTGCGGAAATTACACCACAATATAACTTAAGAAATGCCTTCAATAACGTGAAACGAAGAGTAGCATTATGTATATAAAATGAATGAGTTCACCTTTAAACATTTATTGTAGCTTTTTCTTATTATTAAACTTGTTATTTTTTCTTAACTGAAACGTTTATATGTAATTATTGTCAAAACGACAAAATTCTAATCTGTCAACGGTATAACATAACCTGTACCACACACAGAATAAGTCAATAGTTAACTGTCAACTTAAACGTTTTTAAACTTATACTAACCAACTTAAGTTTAAATAAGAAAAAAATTATGACCTTCTAGAGGCTGGAAATATTTGATCATGGTATTATAATATTGAAACAATTATAATTTACCAAGATTAGTGAACTATTGGGAGTCTATTATTTCGCTGCTATAAAAATGGTAGCAATTACCTAAATTGATTGCGTCAGACAGCTGAATTGTTGTCCCTGGTGTAATCTTAATCCAATTAGCAAATAATTACACATAATTTGTCTACACCTACATACTCTATTGTTAGTATAATATACATTTAATGATATTTTTAATGCATATTGTACCATAATAAAAAATAAAATAATACCTACTATAAAGTTAATCTGTTAATGTTGTTTTTTTTTTTCTATTTTCCATAATACTAAACCCAGTAGAATAGAAACGAAACCGGTAATGGACGCTAAACAACTAACACAAAACCCCTGTAGAATGATGAAAAAAAGATTGCGTGTTCATAAAAACACTGGGTTACCGGCCGAACCCCTAAATTGCCCAAGGACTGCACCTACATAAGCAATACACTTTTATGTAGGTGAAACACGGCTTCATATTTACGTAATTAGCGGCAATTTCTGGCGACCAAGCATTAGCATGGAAATGGGGTTACAATAATGTTTAAGATAGGAACGATGCGATAAACTGTAATAGTTGGTCATTTAGTACCCTATTTATACTACCCTAAGGATAGTTTAACGATATATAATATAAGATTAAGCTGTATTTTGATGTAGAATTGAGAAATAAAATAAGTACCTGCAAATAGGTAGTTGCCATACAGAGGCACTTTGGCACTTATATCACAATGCAACCAGTCACTCAATTTCTGTTTGGTGGGAAAAACTTCTGTAATATTCACCCATTACAAAATATTATGCACGTTTAGAATATATTGTAATAAAAATAATAATCATTATTAAATAATAAAAACTAATGTCAGAGTTTTTTTTTTTTTGTAATTTACTAGTTGGTTAAAAAGAACCCTATAATAGGTCGCATAAACTTTTTCCCTCGGGTCGTGCTTCGATAACTTTGTATACATGTAAGTTGTAGGGGTTGTATATTCTAGGAATTCTTGTGATAATGAGATGATGTTTTTTGTGTTTTGTGAAAATAAACACAATTTCTTTATAAATATAATGTAGAAAACGAGGTTATCCTAAAGAATTAACAAAACTACGGTTAAAAACAATCTAAATCGGATATGAAAATCACGTAAGTAGGTAGAACTAGTTTGGAGAACACTTTTTGTCTGTATTCTTTTGAATAAACAACGGTTTATTTTTTTTCATCATCATACTACCTATAAATAACGTCTTTTTTCTTTTTTCAGGTTTGTAAGTTCTAACAAAATTCGGGTAAATTAAATTCACCCCGAAGCGAAGTAATTCAAATAATGTTATTGTATTGGAATATTGGAATAAACGTATTTTAGTGATTTCGATCTATACGCCCGTTTAGAGTTGAAATTTATTTATAGAAATTAAATTACTTATAAAGTTTGTTCGCGTCGCATGAACTATTTGCACCTTTATGCACTTTTTAGAACTTTTGTGTGCAAAAGTGCATAAAGGTGCAAATAGTTCATGCGACGCGAACAAACTTATAGACTAAACTACTTAAAACCACAAAGTAAGTTCTACTTTAACAATTACTAACCAAAAAATATTTTAATGAAAATTTTCTTCATTTTTTTTAGAATGATAATATGAAAATTAAAATAGTTTCCTTAAATTTTATGGTAATTTTAATAGTTTAAATATGAAATAGGAAAAATCTAGGGGCCTTTTTGGATTTGTTGGTGTCTAGGAGGTAACTTTCTCAGGATTCTTCGAGGATCTGTTCTGGAACTCTCTAGAATGGGTAGTTTTAGTTCGGGATGGGCCTGGAAGTCTTCGTCAAGGTTGGGGTTCATTCGAAATGTTCAATAAAAACCGTCTAGAGCCTCTTAGGATCTCGGGAACAATTTTTTTTATCAGGGGGAGTTTGGTATTTTATTTCAGATTCAAATCATATGTCGAATTTGGGTTTCGGGTAAGTGTTTGGTGAAATTTATTTATAAATTTTTTTCTTTTTTTTCTTTTCCTGTTTTGGCTAATGAACATTTTTTCGGACTTGCCGGATATAGTTTTAACCGGTATCATCATGCCGTACAAAATTTGATTGATTACTAAAATTGAAAATAATATTCATATTGGTTCATCCAGAAACTCTACTATCATATCGTCATTAAAAAATACTGAGGATATTTTATCATTTAGTAAGTGACAATTTATAACCCAGATTAACACGTAAGCTTACGGCAAGCTTGACACTTGCTTAAGTTTCCCTTGTCCAGACAAGCTTAACAGTAAAAGGAATATGCTGGGTTAATGCAACGTTGTGACAATGTTATTACATCATGGTACGGTGACTTCGTGTATTTTCGGAGTGATTCGGCGTCAATCGTTTATCGAGTATTGATTTTTTTTTGGTTTAACCGCCATTCCGCTATTCTGTCATCGACCGCCATTGTTTGTTGTGTCGTATTCGTTTGAGCTGTTTCAGTGTATAATAGTTTAAAACATCTTTGATGCAAAAGTAAGTACTACCTAATTTTATATCCTTTACTAAATATGCGTTGTTGCTTCAATAATATCAATGGTTTATAATTCTAACCGATGAACCGAACTGGAAAAACCTTGTGTTGTGTCAACTAGCAAGCTTATCATAACCTTGCAGCAAGCTTGCACCCTTGCCATTATAAGCTTGTTGACAAGTTTTTTCCCTTGTCGGGACAACCTTTAAAAAGGCTAGTATGAATCTTAAATTGTTATCTGGGAATAATGTAACGTTTTTCTATTCTTAAAACGTTGTCGGGGTTTAGAGAAATACACAGGCGATATATTTAAATTAACTCGATTTATTAACACACTTACGAACTACTTAAAATCTATTAAATAAGACCAAAATAAACACTAAAATTAAATCACTCACTACTTACTATCGAAAATGCTTATGAATTAAATCACTTAATTACTAATGTCTTAATTTTATGTAAATGATTTATTTCCACAGATATTTATATCACACGTACTAATTCGCTCGTATTTATTTCCACTCGCTATCCGCAATATTCAACTCGTATCGACTGACTACCCGACCAATAACCACGCGTTATTTTATATCTGGGCGAGACTGACTAAACGGTTCCGGAAACATCTACGGCGTGCTTCTAGATTCGGAAGAATAATGGCGTCGTCGTGGTTACTTTCATTTGGAAAATTGACAGGACGCAAATTGCAATGCTTAAATTTAAATTTGGCGCCTAAGCTGGACACAACATGGCGACCAATTGCGGTACTTTATATATCTAGTGACTTTATGTTGCACAGATTTATATACTGTGAGGTCGTAAATTGCCCCCCCTCCTCCCCCTTGATAACTTTTGAATGGTATGAGATAGAGCAATGCAACAAAAACAAAGTCTAATTTGAGATAATTTGTGATTTTTTGCCTATAGAGAAACGCACATGGCTTCTGATGTAAAATAGAGGGCGTAGCTATCTTTAAAATTTTAAATGGGAAGTAATTTCATTTAGAAGCTCATTTGGAAGATATTTCTATTACTTTTATGGCAATGCAAACAGTTTTAGTGATAATAAATATATATAATAAATAATATATATATAATAAATAAAATACAGTGATAATATTGTCAGAAATCAAATGTTGAAATTACACCTACCTATAGTCTGATTTACGTTGAGAAGGAAGTATTACTCTTATGGAGATAGTATTCAACGATGCCAAATCTATTTAAGTACTTAATTTTTCGTATGTTGTCGCGCTGAACAACTTGACGAATTTCATGTTGGTGTTTATAAATGTCAATCCTGTGAATTTTGTTTGTATTTACTGGCTCACATGTCCCACTGTGTACCATTAGTATGAAAAGCGGTAGAATAATGTTGATTGTATTAATATTTATTCCACATCATAATACGCAGCACAAATAAGGTGTTCTATTTCCTGTTCTTGTGTTTATTTTCAGGGAAACATACATAGATGTATAAGTATTTCATAATAAATTTACAAATATTTACAGAGGTATGCTTACAACAAACTAACTACTCTTTGGATTCATGGTCCAATTTCCACATGATTCCTTTAACTAAAATGAATAAACTTAAAACCACAATGTGTCAAATATTATATAATTATTATGCCTTTGATATCATGTTTAGTGAAATTTTTCCAATTCTCGGTAGAAACAGTGTCATATATTTGTTAGATAAGTAGAGGCATATCTTAGCATTCAGAACGAAGCCATTTTTGTTGCCACCATCAACTAATGCATAATGTTGGCCATTACCCTTTGTTGCTCTAAGAGATCAATACTTAAATCTTGCACAAATGCTCGCCTAGATGTACTTGCTGTGCTATCAGTCCCTTCTGCTACAAAATGTTATTTACTCACGATTTATCGGTGAAAATAATGTTTCTCCTTTCGCTATGATATCTTCTAATAGTACATTAATAATCCTTATGCCATCATAAATAAATATTCTCAAATATAAAACCAATGTCTATTAGAACATACTTCTCCAAAAATTAGGTTACCTATATGTAATTATAACAGCTATTTTAAGTGCAAGTGACAGAAATATATTCGAAATCAAGAAATGACAGGAACAGGAAACAGCGAATAATGCAGACATTATCATTACCGACAGCCATCAAATAAATCTGGCAACGATCCCCATGATAGAAGGAGATAGACACATATGAGTAGGAATAAAATAAAAAGGGATGCATGTAGCCCATAAGAATAATACTTCTTTTAAAACTTGAACTAGACTGTAGTACGTATATATTTTAAACTTACTGCTGCTATCTTATTCCAAATTAATTGATCAGTGATCAAATTGAATCAAGAATAAAAATTCTGTCAAAATGTCAAATAGATTTTCCGTCTAAGTTCACATGTTCCGCCATCTATTGATGCAATCCTGCACGGCAACTTTCGTTGGACATTCGGCACATTTCGTGCTTTGGTAAATCTTAACAAATGTGTAACTACCGGAATAGCGGTGGTTAAGTTAACAACTGATTTAACAAATGATTATCTCCTAACAAACCTTTATGTTACTGATTTTTGCTGTTATCCATTGATTAACTTTGACAAATGGGTATTGTTTATGTTACCGGGCATAAGTCACATAAACCACAATATGAATACGAGGGCTACCGAAAAAGTACCGTATGTACTCCAATAATTAATCTTGGATAAGTTAGTGAAAATTTTGAAAATCCTAAAAGTGTTTGCATTGCTGTAAAAGTAATAGAAATATCTTCCAAATGAGCTTCTAAATGAAATTACTTCCCATTTAAAATTTTAAAAATAGCTACGCCCTCTATTTTACATCAGAAGCCATGTGCGTATGTCTATAGGCAAAAAATCACAAATTAGCTCTAAGTTCACTTTGTTTTTGTTTCATTGCTCTGTCTCATACCATTCAATACTTATCAAGGGGAGAGAGGGGGGCGGACAATTTACGACTTCACTGTATATGATATGCGCGCACTCTTAGAGAGTAAGTACTCTTATACCGTCTTAATCTACGTGATAAAATACACGTGAGACTATATACTTTTCCATTTAATACGAAAATATATCCTGTGGTCACAAATGCGCATTTCACCAAAACTGTTCCAAGAATGTAACCAAGCATTTACCTCAAATACGTTCAACGAGCACGCAACCGTTGGCGCTCGTTACCGTTAAAAGAAATTCCGGTATCTACATTCTGGAACCCTGCAACTCGAGAACTGAATTCGCACGAAAATGCGGCCACGGCACGACCTACTACTAAAACCCGGAGAGGCAGTCACGACAGCGGAAACGGCAGCAACAAGTCTCCTCGCCTCCTCCGTTCGGTTGCATTGGCGCAAGGAAATCACCTGAACGCGTTTAGCGGAATGCGTCAGCCCTCCGTATCGACACCGGCTCGTTAGAGCGAAACCGCCGGATTATCGATCGTCCGCCTTGTCGTGCATATGTTGGCGGGTCGTCTTTGTCGAACCGGAAATGCGAGGCGCCCCGGCGAGGGAACTGCGTCACATGAATAATACATCCTGTGGGAATTCCCCGCCGCGCGGGAATTATTAAATTATGGGGAGGGGCTGGGTGTGGATCGGCTCGAAGGACGGACCGAGGTCATTTGCCCGAGTCTAAAGTTTAAAGTGGGGTATCGGAATTGGATTCCAATCAAGGAAGTTATATACAGGATGATTCTCAATATATGCGACAAACTTTAAGAGCTGATTCCTGAGGTTATTTTGATCATAAAAGTTCATATGAGTATATGTCGAAAACGGTTGTTTTTAAGTTATTGAATGTTTTAATAATAAATTATGAACTATGACTAACACGATATAATATCACAGTTGGTTCTTCAAAAACTATTGTGTTGAGAGGGAATTGTTTATTTGTCAATAGTTGTCAGAGTTTTCATTCAGTTTATTGCCAGTTTCTGTTTTCTAAAATGAATTACACGAATGCTGAGATGTGTGATATGCATTTCGTTTACGGTCTTGCCAATGGAAATTCGCGTGCTGCTAGACGTCTTTATGAAGAACGATACCCGAACCGTATCATCCCGCATCATTCAATATTTGCCCGTCTTCACCAACGTCTTAGTGAAACGGGAAATTTTAAAAAACGGACGACTGATAACGGGCACCCATCTACAACGAGAACTCCACAAGTTGAAGAAATGGTACTAAGTGAAATTGAGGAACATCCCACTACAAGCACCAGAAAAATTGCGTTTGCTTTAAACATTAGTCAGGCCACAGTTTGGAGAATATTGAAAGATCAACTGTTGTATCCATATCACATTCAACGGGTGCAGGCACTTTTGCCGGCAGATTTTCCGCAAAGAGTGGCTTTTTGTCAATGGATGCAACACAAAATCGCACAAATTCCTGACTATTTGGCTCAAATATTCTACACCGACGAGGCTACTTTCTCTACAAACGCGATTATTAATTTTCATAATAATCACATATGGGCCGAAGAAAATCCGCACGAACTAGTGAATGCCAGTCATCAACATCAATTTTCTGTCAATGTGTGGGCCGAAATTGTTGGAGATCACTTGATAGGTCCACATTTTACATTTTTTTACCGATGCAGTTAAATGACGAGGTATATCGCAATTTTCTTGAAGAGGAACTACCACTACTGCTGGAAGAAGTTCCGTTGCAATTAAGATTACAAATGTATTTTATGCATGACGGTGCTCCAGTGCATTCTAGTTTAGTTGCTCGCGATTTTTTAGACAGTACGTATCCAGATCGGTGGATAAGACGGGGAGGTCCACAACCGTGGCCTCCTCGGTCTCCAGACTTAAATTCTTTGGACTTTTTTCTCTGGGGTCACCTCAAATCATTAGTTTATACGACTCCCATTGAAAATGTCGATGAACTGAGAAATCGTATTATCGCAGCTTTTCAAACAATTCGAAATACCCCTGGTATTTTAGAACGGACTCACCAGTCAATACGACGGAGGATAGAAGCTTGTATTGCAGTTGGGGGCGGTCATTTTCAACAGTTAGTATAAGTTAATTTTGTTTTACTAATTATTTTGTTAATTTATAATAAAAACATTAATTATATTAATTTACTATTAAACATTGTACAACTTTAGAACTAAGCGATTTTGGACATATGTTCTTATGAACTTTTATGATCAAAATAACCCCACAGGAATCAGCGCTTAAAGTTTGTCGCATATATTGAGAATCACTCTGTATAATATTGTGGGGTTGGGAAAAATTCTGTTAATCCAACTGGGAAATACGGATAATGCCTTTAAATTGGGATTGTTGAAAGCTAGAGTATCAATGAAATTTGAGAAGGACAATATAGTGCAAGCTTTTGAGTCATCTAGTGTCAGTATAACATGCGGAGTTCCACAAGGCTCCGTTCTAGGGTTTCACAAAGAAAAAGTTGACCTTTAATGCTCACTATGTTAGTGTTCAGGCTGTTTCCATCGTCTGTTATCGCTTATTAATTATTTTGAGCGGCATGCTTGTTTCACGAACATCCACATTGCCATGGAATGCTGTACACGCAGTTTTTGATTCGTTGATTATTTTCGGCGGTTTCGTTTCTAGTTTTAGTATAACTTTGTTGTATTGGAGGTTCTTATCATCGTTCTAATGTTGTATTAGTTGCCTAGCTTTACGATTTTTTTGTTATAGGCCCTGCATGTATGGAATTGTGGCTGTAATCTTGACTTCGGCTCAGGAATTCGACGTTTAGAAGTTCACCACGATGAGTTGTGAACGCTATAGATTGATGATTAATATCGAGGGTATCAATGTTATATTATAAAAAGGAAGGGTCCAAGAATCGATCCCTGAGGCACACCATATTCACAAAATGCCGGGGTTTTCAAAATTTCAATTTTGTTTAGTTCAGTACAAATTAAATATTATTATTAAATTCAGATTTTCAATTTATTTATACATTGTTTGTCCGTATACATTTTTTTTTTCAATAAAAATAAAATAAAAATAATATAGTAGTTTTTATCCAGCCAGCGACCTTTCTGATAAGTGAAAGAATACTGTGAAAAGTGACCTTCTACCTGCTAGGTTACACGGGACGCTTCTAAGAGCACTAAATCGCCTGTCAAAACAGTAATCCAGGCGCTCGCTAACAAATCGGGAGTTTTGTTATCTAACGGGTGCGCCCCCAAAGCCCCTTCTCGAATTATTAAAATTTGAAAAATAGTAATTATCAAATTCATGTAAAAACACTAAACGTACAAATAAAAGAATGTTTTAACACAAAATACCTTAACTCTTTATTTCTTTACCAAAATTACCACTTTTGAGACTCTTAAATCACAGGTACGTTGGAATCGTAAATACTATATAAAACAAATTTATTTATTACAAAAATACGTATTCAAACTTTCCTGGCACTTTAAATAAACGAGGTTAAAGAAACGTCAAAATAAAAAGAATAAGATTTAAAATTCAGAGCCATCTACCTGTAAACAGCAGAAACTAAATTTATTAGAAAACTGTAATCTGGGTTATCGATATTTGTTAAGAATAACTATTTTATCACAGACAAACTCAGTGATTTTTGAATACAATCCTTAAATATTAAAAATTCCTAAACTAACTAAAACTAATGGCGGTTCATATAAATCTAACCCCAAATTAACATATAGTGAACAGAAATTATAAAAATCTTATTTCTGGTTAATATTGAATTGAAACTAATTAATTATTTTCTTTTTTAGGTTGGATATACTTGATGGAATACTAACTTGATTTCGACAGGCACACCTGAATTCACGGACAGGCAGTTCTCTGGGTACAGGTTGGGCTTTCATTTCGACGAGCTCCCGTGTCGGTGAATAGCATGGAATGGTATTCTGGCCGGGATTCTTCGTAGGAAATTTTATGCGAAATTCTTGACAATTGTATAGGTAAAAGTAAGGATTTAAATTATTCAGGAATAATGTCGATACTAGTTTAGCTAAACACTTCGTGGAACATTGATATTTTTAATAATGTGGCATAAAAGTCATTACAGGAGTTCAATATCAACCGTCGTCTTTCGCGGTCACAGGCAGAATGAGAATTTAAACTAAAATTACCAGTAAGCAGCCTTCGATTTTTATTGCTATCAAGCAAGCCAACATTGAATTTGAATAGATACCAGTAACTGACATTTAACTGACCGTTATTTTTCTAGTTTGAGGGGAATACAGCCAAAGTTGCCAAACAGACATCCCGAAGAATGAAAAGTCTCTGCGAGCAAAATATAATAGAAACATAAAAATACACAGAGATTCAAAATGATTGTCAATTCCGCTCCTATAGATAGTAACAGGGTGTAGGTGTATGCCGCGTGTTTGTAATGAAGGTTTGAACTAAGTCAGTGTTGGAACACAAGAAAGTAACGGTCTGTCATAATAAGGAAAACGTAACGTATATTTGAACTCGCATTATATAAACGACTATGGATTGGTGTTTCTGCTTGTAAAAATGAAATGTAATTAATTTAATTTTACTAAATTATGATTTTACAATTCAGTACTAACTGGTGTTTAACTAAATTTATTTATTACTTTAAATTATAAAATACAATTAGTATAATTATTAAGTGACAAAACTGCATCTCTCAGTTCTTCTATGGTATGCATGCGGTTTCTATAGATCCTATTTTGTAGATAGCTGAACATGAAGTAATCTAATGGGGTTAGATCAGGCGATCTTGGTGGTCATCTTTGTGCTCTAACGAACCTGTCAGCAAAAAACTGTTGAAGATATTGGCAGGTTTGTCGAGCAGTATGTACTGGAGCATTATCGTGCTGAAAATAACCTGCTTCAAGCTCATTTTCTTGTAACTCTGCAATAAACAATTCCAACAGCCAACGTTGGGCTGTTACAGTTTCCTCGAAGAAAATTGGCCCTATTATTCGTTACCTGGATATAGCTAACCAAACTCCAACTTTTACGGGATGCAATTGCGTTTCTCGAAATTCGTGTGGATTTTCTGCAGACCAGATACAATAGTTTTGTAAATTGATATAGTCTGTTAGATAAAACCAGGCTTCATCCGATGATCCAATGATTTGCTTAACAAGTCATCGTCCCTTAAATTGTTATTAAACCAATGACAATATTCCAATCGCCTATCGTGATCTAATGGTAATAATTCCTGTACCGTAGAAACTTTACCCGGATGAAAATGTAACTTTCTTTTGATAGCTCATTGCGCTGAAGTATATGATAATCCTATAAAATTATAAAATGTAATAAACTATGTTAATATTGATTTTTTACCTGTTTGTTGAGCTATTACCACAGATAAATTCCCTTATTTTCTTACAGTATTCAGAAATACTATTGTTGGTGATACTATTAGATGTAAATATAAACGGTCCGAAAAAAATTATAAGATAAATAATGGAAAGATACTACAACACGCACGCCAATGTCGCTAATGTCAAGAAAATTCATTTAATGTATGAAATTTGTATGTAGCTAACTTCGCTCATTAAATTGGTAATAAATATAGATAAATTTTTCCGGAAAACAGTTTTTTCTTACGACAATCATTTTGAATCACCTGGTATACCAAGTAAGCTTGAATTAACATAGAAAATAAAATTTACATTATAATTAAGGTTATACTTAGCACCTATTGCTAAGATGATCCATTTTTATAGTCATTCTTAACAAATTCAAAATCTGCCTGTAAAGTAGGCAACTATATACGCGCTTCAACTTTCAATTAATTCTTCATTTGGCTTTGAAACCTGTTTTAAATGATTCTAAATTATATTCCATTGCTCTGATTCCATAGCAATATATATGTAATTTATTGTTATAGCTTATTGCAGAGATGATGCTAATTGAATGTTTTATAGTTTGACATTTCAAGCCTATCTTATTTTTAATCTTAAAGCATATTCCTCGTCAATCAAAGCAAAATAGCAAACACTTTTTTATCATTTTTATTATTATTTGCAACAAATAATAGCAGAGGTAAGACATATCAAAATACACGAACACAACAATTCCAACAATGATAGATATATCCACCTATCATTGCGAAGTTTTCCGTTTACTATAAGTTCGATATACCCCTTTAATATCCCTATTCACGGATTTCAGTCGCTCCGAACCGCTTTCCCTAGTTTCACGTATATTATTTCCAGCGTGCTGTAATCCACGCACTTGAAAATCGTCCACCTCTGCATTCCAAACCACGTTCGCTTCAACTTTCCTTCTAAGCGTTTCGGGGACGTAATGGCCTACTATGAAATCGGCCAGCTGTAGTTCCTTCGACAGCGCTCCACTCGTCTCGTTCAGGATCGCCGTCTCGTTCTGATATTCGTAATTCTTCTCCGCGTATTCGCGCCTGGATCTCTGCAAGAAGTTCTGAACCGTGCGGATATTTTCGGTCAAGTGCCGATTCTCCTCTTGCAAATCCGAATACCGCTCGGCGAAATCGATTTTTTCAAACTCCCTTAGTTGAATCTGCTCCTCCAGTTCTTGGTACGATTTATCCAAGATTTCCAACTCGGCGTCCGACATTTCCAACAGGGATATCTGCATCTGCGCCTTTTTCAATAAGCTCTCGCCACCGATCAAGATCTTCTTCTGTATCGAAGCTATCTTCTGGTTCAATTCTGATTTTTCTTCCTCGGCCTTTTTCAAATCTTCCTCGTACGCGTCTTCACTGTCCTCCAAAGAAGATTTGCTCTTCCTCTGTCCCAATTTAGACGCTGCTCTTTCCTCTCTCAGAGTGATGATCGCTATGCGATGCTTCAGTTTGGCGATTTCTTCCTCGAAGGACTCGATTAGACCGCGTTTGGTCTCGACGTTAACTTTGGTGCGATTTTTTACGTGCCTGACTCTTGCCGCGTACCTTAAGGTGCAGATACTTTCGTCAAAGTCTGACTCGGAAGGGCTGATCGTTGCAATCATGGCGGTTTTGGAATTGCCGCCTAGAGAGTCTTGTAATAATCTGTAAAGTCAGGAGATATTTGAAGGATTCGTTTGATACAGTTTGGAGTACCTATAATTGTTCATCTTTTTCAAATCTAAAACATATTGTCTGAGAATTTAATTCCAACAAAACAAAAGCACATTTCCCTTGATACTGTCTCTTCCACAGTGTTCCGCTTTCGTCTGGAGGGGATGATTTTAAATCTTGTTGAAATCAATTATTTAACTGATGATTCTTTTACAACACTCACAAGCGGAGTGAAATATTTTTTGAATGATGATTTAAAGGAAGGAGGGAAGGGAGATGGAAAAAAATTAATGATGAAAATTGTTGTATTACACTACGGGAGAGGAACTAATAATAAGTGACGATTCTTTTGCAATACTTCAAGCCCAGGATACTACTAAATACTGTGACTGTACACTGTACATATAACATATGTCAACATATCAGGCGCGCATACAACTTAAGTTTATAGATGGGGGGGGGGGGGGGGGGGTTAATGGAGATATTTTTATTTTAACTAAAAAAAAGGTCTGGTCTTTTTAGATACCATTTCAATAGTGTCATCATGGGAGGGGTAATTACACAAAAAAAAGGAAAAAAGGAAGGATGAATGTTTGTCTTTAAATGTAAATTTTTGATTTACAAGTAGGTTTCGCTGGCTCATGGGGGAGAGGTGGGTAACTATGCCCATTACCCTCTCCCCTTCCCTGTATACGCGCGTGCAACATATCAACGTAGTAATAATAATAATAATAATCTTTTATTTCCCATAGATTACATATTACACATATATTATGTTTGTAACAAGGAAACAGGTCAAGAAAGAGAAACAGAAAAGAAACCTAGGTATCCATAGTAACTTACATTCTTACATTTCATATATTCGCTGATAAAAAAAAAACAATTTACCTATTCATATATTCCCTAATAAAATAACAATTCATAGTAAGTAAATATTCCTTAACATTCTTCTTGAACGTACGGAAATTATGTAGCGTTTTAAAATGTTTAGGTAATTTGTTATAGAGGTTGCAGCCTGTGTAGTCTTAAGGTTTTTTTGAATAAAGCCGAGTTATGTTTGGGAGGTAGCGGAAAAAACTCCTGGCTAGTGCTAATACTGTGTGATGTATTTACCTTTTCAAATAGAATTCTATGTTTGTGGACAAAACAGTCCATCCAGTATAAAGATATCGTAGAAGGTGAGTAACTTTTGTGATTTAAATAAGAGTTTTACTGAGACCCGTTGCTGTAAGTTATAGAGTATACGGAATGCGTATTTTTGTAGTATAAAGACTCTGTCCGCCAAAGAGAACATACCCCAGTGTATTACCCCGTATCGCATCACGGATACAAAGTTGGAGTAGTAAAAGGCTCTGAGTACCTGAAACATCTATATGTAAACCCAATACTTTAGTACATTGTACGGTATCAATTAAGTTGTTCCCCAGCAGAACATTTTTAATATTCAGTGGCGATCTTCCTGTACGAAAAAATATACATGCAGTCTTTTCTGTGTTTATCACTAAATTGTTGTCACGCATCCAATTTTGTATGAGTTGATAGGTTGCTTGAGTTTTCGTGATGACATTGTCTATTGAGTTAACTGAAATTATTATATTTATATCGTCCGCGTATTTGATGGTAGATATTCCCTTCCCCCGTATGTACTCCGATAGATCGTTTATGAAAATAAGAAAAAGAGTGGGGCTGAGCGCGGAACCCTGCGGAATCCCGACAGTCATCGGCGCCACCCGTGAGTCAAAACCGCCACAACGCGTGCAACAGGAGCGCCCCGACAGGTATGACTCAAACCAATGACAGGCCACCCCACGAACCCCAACACATGCCAGTTTGTGCAGGAGATATTTGTAGTTTACACGGTTAAAAGCCTTGGAAAGGTCGACAAACAGCCCTAGGGTTGGCCATCTACCCTCCAAGGCTCTACAAACACCAGACAAAAGCGCATATTAGCGTAGAGTAGGTGCAGGAACTAAAAACATCAGTGGTGGGGATAAATTCCTTTAAGTTGACGATAGAAAAACTTCTGTCAAAGTGACAGGAACTTGTATCTTCGGTTTTATATTTCGTGGTTTCTTGGACAATGGAATGAAAATATTAGTTCTCAAAATGATCCTCAAGTGTTAAGCAGTCATACGAAAGGAACTGAAGATATGAATAAAGAAGGAACATTGTATAAAGCGTACCAAAGATAAAATGAATATGTTAATTTAAATGAAGTAGGTTCACGCACCCATCAATCATCGTGTGGCACCGGTATAGGCATCAGAACAAAGCAGCATGGGATGATCTACATCTCCAGTTCAAAGCTCGTAAGACGTTCCATTTTTTGAAAAATCTCCGCGACAAAATAAAGTGAGAAATGAAAACTGATTTTTATATCATGGTTTACAAAAATTTTGACATTTGAGATTACATTCTTTTACCCGTGTTTGCATGACAATCAATCTGATACTTTTACAAATCCAATAAACAGGCTGTATGTTTTGATTCACATTTGTAACGCTAGATAACTCTTTGTTGAAATTGAATATTATTTTTTTTATTAAAATATTTTTATTCCGTTTTTTTTTCTGTTTTCTGTTGAATTTTGAAACAAATTCTGTTTGTTACAATCGTCTCTCTTATATACAAACTAATGTGATAAATAAATGGGTACCTCACATAATGCTAAGTTCAAACATATCTTATGTGAAGTAGCCATTTACTTGACACACATAAAGTAAAGTAAAGTAAACTTTATTTCCACAGACTACAAAAACAGAAGTATAGGAAACGTTAGAGAATGATGATACGTGGCAACAATACTAATGATAAAAGAGAAAAAAACTAAAATAAATAAAGTGAAAGAATACCGATTGTAATTATCGTGGAGGTATAATAATAAAGTAACAGCGATCATAATAAAAATACAACAATAAAGGTAAGAGTAAAATACAAATAAAAATAAAAGTGATGATTCTATGAAATAATTATAAAATATTATTAGGTGAATTTATGAATTAAATACTCATGTAGGGAATAAAATCCATTCACCATCAATAGATCACGCACATGGCGCTGAAAACGTACACTTGGAAGATTTTTCAAATGTTTTGGGAGATTGTTGTATACTTTAATGGCGAGAACCTCTGGGGACTGCTGAAATAAAGTTAATCTAGACTTGGGCAGGGCTAAGTCATTTCTAGTAAAGTAGTCGTGTATGTCTTTGTTAAGTTGAAATTTATTAATACTGTCAGAAGCATAAAGTGCAAGGTTGAGAATTAAGATGCAAGCTAAAATTAATAATTTATAATGAATGAAAACTTGTTGACAAGACTCGAAAGCTTTTAAACCAATTAAACAACGAATAATCCGTTTTTGACAGATGAAAATGTCTTTAGCCACGACTCAATTGCCCCAAAATATAATTCCATAGCTAAGCCTACTAAAAATATAGGCATGATATACATTAAGCAACTGCTGGCGAGTTAACAGTGATTTTAAATTACGGATTAAAAAACACAAGGTATTTAACGTGGGAAGCAAATGCTCACAATGTACTTTCCAACTCAAATGTTCATCAACCCAAACTCCCAAAAATTTAGTTTGTTCGGATCTGGTAAGTGGCTTATTATTGAGTAAGAGATTAAAGTAAAAGTCATGTGTAGGCAGAAACTGGTAAGGATAAAATCGTAAGTAAGAACTTTTATTTTCATTGACATGAAATTTATTGATTGCAAACCATAATGATGCGTTTTCCAACAACCCATTGCAAGTATTACCCTACCTGTGAGCATCTGTGTCGGCAATTACCAAGGCAACATCGTCTGCATACATGTACAGTAATGGATACTTTGTCAATATTTAGGGGCAAATCATTGAGATAAAGTAAGAAAAGCACTGGTCCCCCAAATAGAAGCTTGAGGAACTCCAACATCATTAGGTAAAATCTCTGATACAAAATTATTAATGGAGTTGTTACTCTTGTACGAGGTATTAACATATTGCGTCCGGTCTAGCAAGAATGATTCTATCCAATCTAAGCCTTTCCCCCTGATACCGTAAGCAGGTAAAGTTTATTTACTATAACAGACGAGATACGTCATTACTTGCAAATTCGGGCCATGCAATACCATACTATTAAAATAACCAACTAACGTATAACTTTTTCATATTCAATTAAACATATTATGTTGGTGCCTACTGTTTTTTAAATTGCATGTTTGTCACGTCTTTTCATGTCTTCCCACCAATTTCGGTCTTGCTGTCAACTGTCAAGGGGTTATATTCTGCGTTTTCAGTAATGTGTGGGAATTTGCGTATATACTTGGTATATATTTATTTAAAATAAGTAGTTATTACAAGTAAAATCTGTTGAAACCATTGTGTAAACAATCGAAGGAGTTAATAGTTTCGTTAATCGTGTATTTCGACGCAGAACGCGAGAACAACGGACCATTTACTGCCGTTAACTTTCGTGCGAGAAGTATGTACAAAATCCATATATTTTTAATGTCATATTCTTAACAGTATTTCGTTTTTTAGAGAGTAACGAGTGCTCTAAACATTCATGTTGCAAACATAAGCAAAATTTCCAAAACTCGATGAGTAAACAAGGAATTACATCCAATAACCCAAAAGGAAAATGCATACGAAATGTTGTAAAAATTGATTATTCTACTCATTGTCAGTGTGCTGTTGAAAACACAATTTATGACATGTACGAAAACAGTGAGTATTATCCAAATATTGTATACAGAAGTGGTTCCTTCACATACATTTTTCAGACTAATATAACACATTAAACATTTTGAACAGTGCTCTTAAAGAAAACCGCATTTTCTATGGTTGAAACACATTGTTGTGGTAGATATTATCTGTTCTCAAAGAAAAGGGAATTTGTTATGAAACGCTAGATAAAATATATGGTAGATCGGAGAATGGATACAATTGTATAAAGCGGATTGAATTAAAATAATCTGGAAATTTGACGTACTTGGTGTACAACACATTGGAAACGAAATTCAGAAGTAGTAAATTGGAGGGATTGGTTTAGATAGAGAAGAAACTTGCATACTAATCGTTACTGTAAATACTTTAAGCGATAATGGCCCCGATTAAATTTATTGTACTTGTGCCTTTTTGTTATTTTTCCACTACTATCATGATTAGCATACTTTAAATCCTCATTTTCAAAAAGAATAATCATTAATGTTAACGGTAAATGTTATTTTTAAGTTTGTTTATTCACCTGTCAAAAGTGTTTGACAGTTAAATAACCTAACGGTTTGTTTACTTTTTGACGAACAGAAAATTTGCAACACGGTCGTGACGTCATAGCAAACTGACTTCCGTAGTACCTCGTCTGTTATAGTAAATGAACTATAGTTTATTTAAGAGAGTATTATGACAAACACAGTCAAAAGAACCATTTACCATACCCAGGTAACAACCTGAGGTCACAAAACGTCGATATTTAGTCATTGATTACGTGCCTACCAGACGTCATCAGCGCTCCTCCGAATATATAAACCCTTATAACTAGTGTGCTAACTTGAAGGTGGTGAATCGTGATTCTTACAATAGACCATGAGCCTCGCCCTGTGGTGGCACATTCTGTCGGTTATATCATTCTATTTAAAATAACAAAGTTGACGTTCATTTCCGGTTAATCGGAAGTGATATTTTGATTAAAGTATTTCACATTTATAGTTTCAATCGAACAGATAGTGGTGCCAAAATCTCAAATATAAGTAAATAATAGAAGATCATAAACTTTTAATGAACCACTTACGTGGAATACCTGTATAAAATTAGTGAAATATCGGCAACCTTGCCTCCAACATTCCGCCACCCCATTACTTTAACTGACAATGACTAACAAAGACCATGCACACACAACTTTCGACTACATTCGCTTCCATTTCCGCCCCAGAAACACGCAGTAAATTCCCTACCAACAGCGTCAGATAGTCGCACAAAAGCGTCATCACCCGAGGGCCGATAATTCATCATAACCTGGTCAGTTTGGAGTTCCGGTAGGGGACGTGCGTGCTCTTGCCGTCCACCAGGGCAGATATGACGCTCCCCAATACCGACAGCGATTGATTGATGTTGGTCGCTTCACGGAGCCGGTCTCCGCTCGCCTGGGTCTTGTGCAGCCGTTCCGAGCCCGCCAGATCGACCAGATTCAGTTTCCCGACCGTGGTCCGGTTATTCTCCGCCCTGTCCCTCGATTCGACGGTGATCGTGAATATGGCGTGCGATCGGGAACTCTCCCTGTTCATCAACGTCGATCTGGTCGTCCGGTTCCGGTTGCCGAGACGCATTAGTTCGTGCAGGGACTCGACGGAGTCTATCGTGAAACCCATCAGGCCCTGGATGACAGAAGAGGGTCGTTAGTCTTCGGTTGTTTGGGGCGGAAGTTCGGAGGCGACGTCTGTTTCAGATTATGTAAACGTCAATCTGTGTGCGGGTGCTAATGGGCTTGGAAGGGGTCGTCTTTTCGTCTTTGGATTTTTCACCTATTTGTTTGTTTTTCGATAAGTTTACAGAATAAATAGTTCATTTACCATAACAGACGAGGTACGTCATTACTTGCAAATTCGGGCCATGCAATACCATATTATTAAAATAACCAACTAACATATAACTTATGCATGTTCAATTAAAGATACTATGTTGGTGCCTACTGCTTTTTAAATTGCATGCTTGTCACATCTTCCCAATGTATTCCGACCAATTTAGTTATTGCTGTCAACTGTCAAAGGGTTATATTCTGCATTTGCATTACAGTGTGGGAATTTGCGTTTATACATAGAGATTCAATATGATTGTCAATTCCGCTCCTATAGATAGTAACAGGGTGTAGGTATATGCCGCGTGTTTGTAATGAAGGTTTGAACTAAGTCAGTGTTGGAACATAAGGAAGTAAACGGATCTGTCATAAATAAGGAAAACATAACCTATATTTGAACTCGCATTATACAAACGACTATGGATTAGCGTTTCTGCTTATAAAAATGAAATGTAATTAATTTAACTTTACTAAATTATGATTTTACAATTCAGTACTAACTGGTGTTTAACTAAATTTATTTATTACTTTAAATTATAACATACAATTAGTATAATTATTAAGTGACAAAACTGCATCTCTCAGTTCTTCTATGGTATGCGTGCGGTTTCTATAGATCCTATTTTTTAGATAGCCGAACATGAAGTAATCTAATGGGGTTAGATCAGGCGATCTTGGTGGCCATCTTTGTGCTCTAACGAACCTGTCAGCAAAAAAACTGTTGAAGATATTAGCAGGTTTGTCGAGCAGTATGTGCTGGAGCATTATCGTGCTGAAAATAACCTGCTTCAAGCTCATTTTCTTGTAACTCTGCAATAAACAATTCCAACATCTGTTGGTACCCATACAGCACCTTTCATTGCAATTACATATTAAATACGTAACAATATTGCATTTACATTACATTTTATTACGTATGAAATATAACGTGTTAAATATGTAATTAATATAATATGTTTGATGTATTCAAGAGAAAATACATATATAATACATAGCAGGTATATTGCGCATATTATATAAATATATTAAAGATCAAACATGTAGTTGATACATATTGGACAAAATGTATTAATCCGCCACCATTCGTTGGTGCTTGGTGCATTTAGCTGAGATTTAGCGTAGTCACCATAGTATCAAGTAGTATCCAGTAGCATCATTAACCTAAAAAAACTTGATAGTTATAATCGCCGGTGATCAGATATTAAAATAGTTATTATATATGTGAAAAATAATTTATGTGAGTCAAAGGTTAATTTTGGATTTGTAATGATTAGAATTTCCATATGATTGTAATTGTACAATATTAATGCGTATTTGATTATGAATGCGTTTTTTTTTTTAGGTTAATTTTTCATATTCACATATTTACAGATTTCATTTTATATTAATAATTTACATATCTCAAATTATTGTAGAGAGACTTTTTGAAATTGAAAGGTGGGACAAATCTACAGGATGCAATAAAAAACATTTTCAAAGCATTGATGAAGGATGACATATTAACATCATATAGTCATAGCATATAGTTGGAAGGGAGCTCAAGGGAAAAAAAATATTCCGAAATTTTAAAATCCTTAATTTAATTATATTAGGTAAGTTGTAAAATGTTCATAGTATTCTATATACAGTATTATAAATACTGTACATAGAATATTATTGTAGCTGTGTTCGATTGCACGATATTAGAATAATCAACTGAAGAAATGATTACAAAACTCATGATTAATTGGATTGCCCAAGTTCCTAAACGTCTTCACAGAATTGCGTGAGTAAATTATTATATTTATTTTTCTAAATATTAATATTATAAAAGTCGAATTATGACGTGCTTTTTTAAATGTAATTTTTCTAAAACAGTCCTTCATTGGATTAATTGTATTGTTTTTTATCCAAATAATATTTAAACAAATGTTAAAAGATTTGAAAGATTCCTTGTGATAATATATTAATAGAAACGTCTTCCTTTTTTACCTTTTATATTTCTATAATTAATAATATTATATATATTAAACATCCGATTTCTTGATTGTTTCAGAGACAAAGAGAAAAACCAAACTAATCATACCGGTCAACTCAAGAGTGATGAAGTGATATTAAAATACTACTATAAAATATAACTATAAATGTTATATCGAAATATATGTTTTATAAAAAAATTACATGTTATATATATTTTTTTATAAAATCTATTAAATATATTAAAAATATATAAGTTAATAAGAAAATAATAAGTTTATATCTTGTTTAGTTTTGGATATATATTTTTTCCAGCAACCAACACAGAGAATCATACTATCTTTGTTTTTAATTGGTGTTGAAAAAAGATACTCTCTGTGATACTATGTTTGGATAGCCTGCAGGAAAACGCTCTGCATGTGTTTGAATAAATAACCTACATACAGAGTGTTCCACATTTGTTTTCCCACATATTTGCTCGGAACCTAAAGGACACAAAAAGTTGCAATAAAATCCATTAATTGGAACTGGGACGATATTGTACGTAAAATTCTGCCATTATAACACCCTTCGTATAAATAGCCTGTTACTTGCTGGAAAAATTGGGGTACAATTTAAAAAAAACAAAGTGGAAGAGAGGGAAAGCAGCTATTTATACGGGGAGAGTTCTAATGACAGAAGTTTATGTACTATATCGTCCCATTTCCACTAGATTTTACTGCAACTCTTTATCTCCATTAGTTTCCGAGTAAATACGTGAGAAAGTAAATGTGGGATATTCTGTATACATTTTAGATACGTATTTGCAATATTAGAGATACGTATCAAATATATAATTTACGTATTGAACACGTATCTGGTATGTAAGACAAATTACGTTCCAGATACGTACCAATCGCGGACATTTATCGGTATTAAATACGTATTTAATACATAATCGATATGAACAGCTATGTATCTGCTATGTAGCAATATTTCAAGTTTTATGTATCTGCTATGTATTTGAAGTGTAAAATGCTGTACGGGTAACGTTGGGCTGTTACAGTTTCCTCGAAGAAAATTGGCCCTATTATTCGTTGCCTGGACATAGCTAACCAAACTGGACATAGCTAACCAAACTCCAACTTTTACGGGATGCAATTGCGTTTCTCGAAATTCGTGTGGATTTTCTGGAGACCAGATACAATAGTTTTGTAAATGGATATAGTCTGTTAGATAAAACCAGGCTTCATCCGAGAAAAATGATTTGTTTAGCAAGTCATCGTCCCTTAAATTGTTATTAAACCAATGACAATATTCCAATCGCCTATCGTGACCTAATGGTAATAATTCCTGTACCGTAGAAACTTTATAGGGATGAAAATGTAACTTTCTTTTGACAGCTCATTGCGCTAAAGTGTATGATAAGCCTATAAAATTATAAAATGTAATGTGTTTAACTTAATGTTAATATTGATTTTTTACCTGTTTGTTGAGCTATTACCACAGATAAATTCCCTTATTTTCTTACAGTATTCAGAAATACTATTGTTGGTGATATTAGATGTAAATATAAACGATTTGAAAAAAATTATAAGATAAATAATGAAGTGAGTATATACAAATATTGTTTACAGAAGTGGTTCTTTCACATACATTTTTCAGACTAACATAACACATTAAACATTTTGTACAGTGCTCTTAAAGAAAGACATTTTCTATGGTTGAAACACATTGTTGTGGGTAGATATTATTTGTTCTCAAAGAAAAGGAAGTTTGTTACGAAACGATGAATGAAATATGGCAATTGTATAAAGCGGATTGAATTAAATTAGTCTGGAAATTTGACGTACTTGGTGTACAACATATTGGAAACGAAATTCAGAAGTAGTAAATCTGAGAGATTAGTTTGGATAGAGAAGAAACTTCTAGCATACTAATCGTTACTGTGAATACTTTAAGCGATAATGGCCCCGATTAAATTTTATTGTACTCACTTGTGTTTTTTTGTTATTTTTTCCACTGCTATCATGATTAACATACTTTAAATCCTGATTTTCAAAAAGAATCATCACTAATATTAACGGTAAATGTTATTTTTAAGAGTTTGTTTATTCACCTGTCAAAAGTGTTTGACAGTTAAATAACCTAACGGTTTGTTTACGTTTTGACGAACAGAAAATTTGCAACACGGTCGTGACGTCATAGCAAACTGACTCACGTAGTACCTCGTCTGTTATAGTAAATGAACTATAAACTAAGATGAACGCTTAATTCTGTATATACATAAAACCGTCTTCCTCGACAATAAATCAATATTTACAACAGTTAATTTCGTAGATGCTGCCTCCAAACTAATTTGGAAATACTTAAGCGCCTTAAACGAAGTGAGAATCCAAAGGAAATTAACACTGGCCTGAGAGGCTAAGCCACAACGATGTAACGGGAAAGGCCGTAGATCATTGGAGCTGACTTTCAATATTATCAAATCACAAATATCAAAATCCGTTACATAATGAATACATAATAAGCACTCTAAAAAAAAGCAGGAAACTTTACCCACTTTAAAGTGCAAAACTTGGGGTAATTTTGCAAAGTATCTCTTTTGGGTAGAAGTTCCTCAAAATATGATGTAAAATTAATGAAATACAGGGAATTTTCACTTTCTAGGGAAAAATTACTCTGATATAGGATAATTTTCACTCTGCATGGGATTGTTCCCAACATCAAGTATAAAATTCCCGTATATAGTCCATTTACTTAATATAGGTATGAGGCTTACAATATGTAAAAAAATGATAACTAGCCAACGAGGGCTCTAAGAGACACTTCATCGGTCCAGAGCCCGTATGTGGGATTACTAAGGATTCCGCAAGAAGGGAGATCTGGCCCTGGTTAGGTAAAGAAAGTACAAAGAAATGGAGGTCAACTGAAGGTCAACTCCATACCAAAACGCTGATAGGGAATGGGGATGTTAGTTTCTCTGATAACCTACTCAGACGCAGTAAGAAAGAAGTTAAGACCATTACTGGGTTGGTAACTGGACACTGTCCCCTGAAAAAAAGCATCTATACAACACAGGCCGGGTAAGCGAACCGTGGTGTAGAAGATGCGAACTACAGGAGGAAACGAGTTTACATGTAATCTGCACATGTGAGGAACTGAAGGAACTCAGGCAGAAATATTTCGGGAGAGATCTATTGGAGTCCTCGTAGGTCCTCAAGTTTCCACCGGGCAAGATACTGGGCTTTATAGAGAACACCAAGCTGCTCGAGTAGAAATAAGAGACTTAATAGGGATGGTACAATGAGCACCTAGCTCAAGTGCCCGGACATTAAGTGCCCACCCTAACTTTAATGAATGAATGAATAGGCGAACTGCGAAACATAGCTAAAACATTGTATTAAGCTATACGCATGCGCCTTGTTAGATGTATAAGGATTACTTCCATCAATTACAATATAAATATACAGGATGGCATAAAAAAAACTACAGTGCATAGCAACATGTGATAGAGGACCAAGAAATAACAAAAAAAGTTCCTATACACTAATGTCCGATTGCTTTTTGTTTTCAAGTTACAAGCTGTTGAAGTTAAAAGGCTTTTATTAAACAAAACAACATTCAATAAATGTTCTTGAATACACATTTCCAATCTTCGTGTTAATGACTGACGGCATCTTTGAAATATGTTAGCATTATTACGAAATCTATCAGCAGACTCCACAATTCTATTACATAATTTTATTGTTCTTCACTATTTAGTTTTGCGGCATACACTTCACTGTTCATAAATCCCCAAAATGAAAAATCGAGGGGATTAAGGTCGGGACTACGAGCTGGCCATGGTATAGGTCCCCCACGATCAATCCACCTATTTCCAAATTTTCTTTGCAGAAATTCCCTTACTCCTAGAATAGTGAGCTGACGCATGCATGTAGTACATTCTTCTTATAACATTCAATGGAACATCTTCTAATAAATTATTCAGTTCATTTTTCAAAGAAATTCGATAGAGTTCGCCTGTCAATCGTCTGGGCATTCGAAATGGACCAATTGGATAATTGTCGATTATACCTGCCCACACATTAATGGAAAGCCCATACTGGTAATTCCATATTACGTTCTGATGAGGGTTTTCATCGCTCCAATAATGCATATTGATGTGAATATTCAAAATGTCATCGCGACTAAAACCTGCTTCATCGGTAAACAAAATTAATGACAGAAAGTTTTATCCTTTATTTTGCAACCACTCGCAATATTGGATGGATTTTTTGGAAATGAAATGGATGAAGAAGTTGTTCTTTGAGGACTTCCCTAACAGATTCACGATTGACATTCGGTATATACAGCTGCACTTATTCTTCTGGTGCTTATTCTAGGATTGTCTTCTACTATTTGCAAAATAGCTTCTTCATTTGCAACAGTACGACGAGTTCTGTTAACCCCAGAATCAAATTTTGGTTTCTTAAAGCAACCATCTTCTCCCAAACACCTATGTACGTCAATAAATGTTCTAACATTAGGAACTTCTTTTAATGGGTATCCCCCTCGCCGTAACACATGATCATGTCCCTGTATTCTACGAAAGAATAGCGCACCATTTTGAAATCAAACTTTTAAGACACTATGCTAATATTGGTTTGACATTTACCAAATGTTTTGTTTCATGTAATCACAGCCTACCTTAAAATATTTCCTATTGCCTAGGTAATACTAAAATACAAGAACAATATAAAAAACTGTTTGTAACTTGAAAAAAAAAGCAATCGGACATTAGTGTAGGATTTTTTTGTTATTTTTCGTTCCTCTACTTCTCATGGTGCTATGCATTGTAGTTTTTTCTATGTCACCCTGTATATACGTGCAACGAATAGTACCGCTGGCGTACTATAGATGTCACAGCTAGGCTGATTCTAGAAAAGTGTACGACCAAACAAATATTAAACGTGATCTGACGTGGTTAAACGTAAGTGGAATTTTCCGTTGCACAAACGCGTAAAAATATATAAGATAACCTAAGAGTCGGTGCGAGACGGATGAAGGTGGTTTAACTGCGCGCGCAGCGAAAAGGCAGAGCATTTCTTCAATGAATTGTCATTTCGCGAAATTTTTATGAAATTAATATTAAAGGAGGCAAACAGTTAAGTAAATAAAACAAAAACCAAAACACACATATACTTTGTGTTTCTCCATAAAGAGAATACTCAGATAACAACTTAAGGTTTATACAAGCCTTTTTAAAGGTTGTTCCGACAAGTGAAAAAGCTTGTCAGCATGCTTGTTATGGCAAGGTGCAAGGTTATGACAAGCTTGCTAATTGACACAGGACAAGGTTTTTTCCAAAGCAAGGTTACAGGTTAGGCTTGTCTGTAAAAGCATATGACAAGGTTGGGTCAAGCTTTAGAGAAAACCTGAACAAACCTTGATAAAAGTTTGTAACAATCAAAACAAAATACGAATTGGATATTAATTTCTTCTTTTTCTTGGATTCTAGGTCATAAAGTATAGAAATGTACATTAATTTTAATTTCAAGAGCTTTTTCAAGATACATGTAAAAATATAAATTATAAATGGTGTAAATTATAATTTTTTTTTTTTATTTAATAAACAAAAGATTGTTTACTATGAATTTTGAATATATCGTTATGTTTTATTTAAAGATAGTGTTCCAAAATAGTATGTTTTGATTATCTGTTGTTAATAGAATATGAAAAACTGAATTTTGTAATTAAATAAATCTTTAAAAATATTGTATTTAGCTCTAAAATTAAGTTATATAGTTTTGTGAACGGTGTGTGGTGACGGTGTCTCTGATTTGGGTGCCGGGACATGAGGATATAAAGGGCAACGTAATCGCCGATGAACTAGCCAAGGAGGGCTCTAAGAGACACTTCATGGGTCCAGAGCCCGTATATGGGATTACTTAGGATTGCGCAAAAAGGGAGATCTGGACCTGGTTAGATAAAGAAAGTACAAAGAAATGGAGGTCGACTGAAGGTCAACACCATACCAAAACGCTGATAGGGGATGGGGATGGTAGTTTCTCTGATAACCTACTCAAGCGCAGTAAGAAAGAAGTTAAAACCATTACTGGGTTGGTAACTGGACACTGTCCTCTGAAAAAGCATCTATACAACACAGGCCGTGTAAGCGAACCGTGGTGTAGAAGCTGCTAACTACAGGAGGAAACGAGTTTACATGTAATCTGCACATGTGAGCAACTGAAAGGTACTCAGGCAGAAATATTTCGGGAGAGATCTATTGGAGCCCTCGAAGGTCCTCAAGTTTCCACTGGGCAAGATACTGGGCTTTATAGAGAACACCAAGCTGCTCGAGTGGAAATAAGAGAATCAATAGGGATGGTACAATGAGCACCAAACGCAAGTGCCCGGACATCACCCTAACCTGAATGAATGAATGAAGGGAAAGTTAAGCAAGTGGCAAGCTTGTCATAAGCTTACGTGTTATCTGGGTAGGTATCCCCTAAAATGGAAGGCAATTTTTTTCAGGGTGGAATTTCTCTTATAGATCAATGCATTTAAAAAAAGTGGGGAAAATTATTCCAAAAATGCGAGGTAACTTTTCTACCTCCCATTATTCCCTCAGGTGTGAAATTACTCTAATAATGGGGGATAGAAAAGTTGCCTATTATTTTTGGGGTAATTTCCTCCTCGCCTCCGTTTTTTAAGAGTGTATTCTAGATTTTTCTTTAATAAAAAGAAAGATTTATATTGTCAACTATTACCCACACCTTTTAAACCAACACTCCCCTTTCCCAAATCTGTTTGACTGAACCAGTTGATTTCATTACACTGCTCATACTCTAACCTTTACGTAAACTCCCAAATCGGATCGCTCGCGCACTTCCAACTTCACATCCTGATTCTTAGATAGCAAATCTCGTACGTCCTCGTTATAAATCTCCAAGTAAGTCGCCGTGACCGCGAAGAACTTCTCCTGGCCGTATCTCGAGATCTGTCCGAAGATATGCCCGAAAGCGTTCGGAACTATACCCCTCCTTTCGGGGTCGTTCTCCTTGCCCATCATGGTGTAAGTTTTACCTGTGCCCGTTTGCCCGTAAGCGAAAACCGTTCCGTTATATCCCTGCAGTACCTTATCCACGGTCCGGAACGCCACGAACTTGTACAACTCCACTTGGGTGGCGTGCACGTCGAAGACGCGGTCGAATTGGAACGATTTGGAAACACTAACGTCTCTGGGAGCGTTGTCGGGCGGGGGTCTGGTTAATGTGATTACTTTTTTGTCCGGATCTATCTGGACGGGGCTCCGGTGTTCCGCGCTCGCGTCTGTTCTTATCGGAGGACGCACTCTGATGACGACTTTTACGTTTTCGCATTCGATCTCTAATGCGTCCGCCATTGTTCCAAATCCTTTTATAGTCTTGTATACGATCGCGATTCTATTAGGGGATTGGATGTGATTGTAGAGAGATTTTTTTTTAAATTGAATTTGACAAATTTTTTATCGTCAGTAGGATAGAGTAACAGTTAACTCATTAAAAATCGCTGGAAAACGGTAGAAAGAACTTGAATGTTGATTTCAACTATTCGAAGCTTATAATTTGACGTTAAATAGGCACCGAATCTTTGCATCACTATTTAGTTACTAAACGTCAGTATCGGTAATTATCGAGTTGACAAGCAATATCGTAATGACGTGAATGCCATATTAGTACACATAAGGATGGCTGTTCCGGATCAGACTTGTTCTTTCGAAGCTGGTTCGCTTATCGGAGTAGGCGCACCAAATTCGCTTTTTGTAAACGAGTAGGTTCGCTAGCAAATTCGATTGAATTAGATGGAGCCAAAGTGCCGAAACCGGAGCTATTGCACCAGTACACCCGCACCTGCATTGGTTCTAAACCTTAACCAGTTCACAGAATACAAAATACCTATTCAGATTCAGTTTTGTGTGATCTGTGACCTGTTACAGAGTTTGTTTGTTTTGACTCTGGTTTGGTTTTGACACGTTTAGGTGTGATTTGCGTATTGTATACATCGCTTTTGTAAAAAAGTGAAATATCTTTAAAAGTGGTGCAAAATTATAAAAAAAAAATAACATATGGATAAATGTCAAAAATAATGAAAAAAAAAAGAAAAGACGAAAATAATTAAAAAAAAAGGAAAAATATCAGAATTTAAAAACATCCGAAAAGTTTAAAAAACCGGAAGAACTTACCTACGACTGCATAAAAGAGATAAAAAAATGATGATGGAAAAACTGTAAAAAAAAAGGAACAAAAAAATGGAAAAATGTTAAAAAGGTTTGGAGAAAATTTTAAAAAAGTAAAAATTTCAAATTTTGACTTTTTTTAAATTTTCTAAAACTATAAAAGAGATAAAAAAATGATTTTAAAAAATGAGAAAATGAAAAAAAGGATGAAAAAGTAAGAAATTGTGGTTTGTGTAGGGTATACCTCGCTTTAAAAAAAAAAGTGAAATATTTGAAAGAGTGATGGAAAAATTGTAAAAAAAGAAACAAATGGAAAAAGGTTTGGAGAAAATTTTAAAAAAGTAAAAATTTCAAATTTTGACTTTTTTTTAATTTTCTAAAACTGTATAAAAGAGATAAAAAATGTTTTTTTTTTAAATAGAAAATAGAAAAGGGATAAAAAAGTAGGAAATCGTGGTTTATGTACTGTATAACTTCGCTTTTTAAAAAAGTGATGGAAAAATTGTAAAAAATAAACAAATGTTAAAATGTTGAAAATAATCAAGAAATGCTAGAAAAGTTTGAAGAAAATTAAGAAAAAGAAAAAAAGTATCACATTTTTTGGAAAAATATGCAACTGTAAAAACTAGATAAAAATGATTTTTTTTTAATAGAAAATCGAAAAAAGGATAAAGAAAGTAAAAAAACCGAAAAATGCATAAAATGTAAAAAATGAAAAAATGTTTTAAAAATGTTAAAGTTAAGAAAATAAATCACTGCTGTGGCCTAGCACCCCGGTTTTTGTAAATTCAGTGATCTTATTTACTTTTACTTTACTATTTATTACGATCTGTTTTTCTCAATGTTTCGAGCAAATTTTCTTAGAAATTAATTGTTTATTTTCAAATAAGAGTTAGTTATTGAGTGAATTGATTGGTTATTTATTTATTTAAATGTTCAGTTGTTTAAATTGTTTTCACTCTTTAGTATATTTTTATTTGTTCAGGTTAGCTCGTGTCTATTCTTGTAGTTGTTTTCTATGATCTTTGTGCGTTAGGTGCAGCGCACGCAGCTGTTATATTTTATATATATGCGACTGTTTAACATTCAAAGGGCAGTTCTTTGACGAGATGCCGAGTGAGTACATGTAAATTTATTTTGTTAGCTGCCATTTTGTCCTTACATTTTTATTTTAGTTTTGAATTCGTGTTTTTGAATTTATCTCATCCATCAAAGAACTCATTTTTATAATAATTGGTATTATATTATTGTGTACACAAATTAGATATAAGTTCTTTTATTATTTTACGTGCAGGAAGATATATTTTTAAGTTTAAAGAGTTAATTTTTCGTTTTTCTTATATTTTGCTGTTTAGTAATTATTTTTAATCACCTCGGGTAAGGTGAATAGAAGCATTGTGCTTGTAATTAAGTTTTTCTATTTTTAGTTCACTTGTTTTCTCCACGTTTAATTTAGTTTGTATTAATTTTTGAAACCACGTGGATTTTTGTTGTAATAAGGATTATCTTCCTGAACTGTTTTTCTTTTTGTTTGTTGAAGGATTTGCATTGTCCTTTTGTAAATATTAGAGTCTAATGCAGGTTTTGTTTTCGACCAGGACCTTCTGTCTAAGGTTTTATTTTTCCTGCGTAATTGTAATTAACATTTTTTTTTTTTAAATAAAATTTATGATTATTAACGTCATTCAAAATTTCTGTTCTTTTATTTTTGAGATCAATCCTTTTCAATTTTTTGGAGTTTAAATAAGGTCAAATTTTTAAACGCCCACATTTTACTTTTCATGATAGGTTTAATTGTGAGAGTAACCCTGAGTTTAATTGTTCTTTTGCGCCCTTTATTTTTATCCGCTGAGCTAGTAAATTCAATTTTCATTTTTATAAATTCATTTTGTTTTTTTTTCTTTTGTACCTTCAGTACACAGCATACATACATACATAATCCGTCCTCTTCTACCTTCAAAGGTGTAGAAAATAAAACATAAAAGGTAAAAAGATTTAAAAAAAAAAGTGGAAAAAACGCGAAAACATTAAAAATAAAATCAAAGAAGGTGAACAAATTGGAAAAATTCTTAAAAAATTGAAAAAAACAACAGAGAGGGAAAACAAAAGAAAATTTGAATTGAAGCGTATTACTTTTTTACAGTCGCATATTTTTTCCAAGAAATCTGATATTTTTTCTTTTTTTTAATTTTCTCCAACATTTTTTCTAGCATTTTTTGATTATTTTTAACATTTTAACATTTGTTTATTTTTCCAAATGGTTCACTTTTTTGAAAAGCGAAGTATACAATACACAAACCACGATTGGTTACTTTTTTTATCCCTTTTCTATTTGAAGAAGAAAACATGTTTTATCTCTTTTATACAGTTTTAGAAAGTTTTAAAAAAGTGAAAATCTAATTTTATACTTTTTTAAAATTTTCTCCCAACCTTTTTAACATTTTTCCATTTGTTTCTTTTTTTTTACAATTTTTCCATCACTTTTTCAGACATTTCACTTTTTTCTTAAAGCGAGGTATACAATACACAAACCACAATTTCTTACTTTTTTTTCATTTTCTCATTTTTTAAAATCAATTTTTTATTTCTTTTATACAGTTGTAGGTGTGTTCTTCCAGTTTTTGCGCATGTTTTTAAATACTGAGATTTTTTCTTTTTTTTTTTTTAATTTTTTCCAAACGCCTTTCCTTTCTTTTTTTTTTGATTATTTTGGAAATGTATCCATTTGTAATCTTTTCTCTAATTTTTCCATCACTTTTAAAAATATTTCAATAATACAGGGTGCCCTGTAAAAAAATTATCGACGACGTCATATCGTCGCAATAAAAACAGTTTAATTAAATAATTAAATTAAAACTCCAAGAAATTATGAACTTTATGCGTTATTTTATACTCACTCTATGTATAAGTGTAAATATTAACGAAAATTGATTATAGCCAAGTATGTACTTAACAAGAAAAAGGGTTTAAATTTATGTTATATCAGTAAAGAAAATTCCATTTTTCCGGAAAATTTATTAATATTTCCCGTCAAGATATCGCCTTTTATGCAATATATATGTTTAGGTTCCACTTTGTTTATGGGCTAATATATACGAGATTTTATGAAAGCGGCACGGCGCTACAGCTTCTCATCTATATTTTATTAAATAACGCATCGTTAAATTTTACATCTCTTCCGGGATCGCACTAATCTATTATCATCTAATAATAATAGTACAGCTATATTAAATTCGAGCGAAGTTAAGGATCTCTAACAACGTAAATGCTTTAGCGTAGATGCGGTAATAATAATAGCAAATAATTTTTTTATAGACACTATACGTACCCCGTAATGTTAGGCGGTGCTTTCTGGTAAAGAGAAAGAAGAAAGTGTGTTGTATGATCTGTGCGGGATATATTGTAAATTCGTAGTTCTAGTGAATATAGGAAATGTCCTTAAGATACATTAACTTTGAAATTTGGGGTTTCCCGCTGTACCAGCAGATGGCGCCACCCCTAAATCGCGAGACTGCTCACAGAGGGCGCTAGTGTACGGTGCGTCAATTCGCAATGGAAATTTCTAGCGTGAATTTCTGGAATTAATTTACTTTGTTTTATTCCTTGAAGATAATTATTTAATAAAAAAGTTCTTCGCTATTTTCTATTATTAACATTTACACATTTTATGAATTTCGCAGTTTTTTAAAACATAGGTAGAAGGAGGTGGGGTTGTGTAAGATACACGAAAAGACACTATTGAAAGCAAAATTGAGTATCCTTATATTTATACCTCACGTAGCAGGCCATCCGTACATACTGCTGTGTACTGACTGAATTGAAAATGCAAAAATGAATTTTAAAAATAACTAAGAAAAGTAAAAATTAGCTAGCTCAACGGATAAAAAATTTAAAAGGCGCAAAAGAAAAATTAACCTCAGAGTTGTCCCCGCGAATTAAAACTTGAATCTAACCACGAAAAGTAAAATGTGAGTGAAAGAAATCTGACTTTCTTG
The DNA here is from genome assembly GCA_004143645.1 of Protaetia brevitarsis. Taxonomy (NCBI): domain Eukaryota; kingdom Metazoa; phylum Arthropoda; class Insecta; order Coleoptera; family Scarabaeidae; genus Protaetia; species Protaetia brevitarsis. The sequence goes on from RXPK01000129.1 coordinate 570,806, forward strand.
AATACCCCAAAAATTTAAAGGTTTAATTTAAAATAAAAGAACAAAATTTTTAACCCAAAAATTTAACCAAGTAACAATCAAATTTTATTATTCAAAAAGGGTTAATTACAATATGTGCAGAAAACAAAATCGTGAACTGAGGGCTCTGGCGTAAATTTGAAAACTGCACTTGATTCTAAATTTACAATAGGATAATGCCATTTCCTATACAAAGCAAAAGTTTAGTTTGTTCAGGAAGATAATCCTAATTCTACCAAAACAATCCACGTGGTTTCAACAAAATAAAATAAATTCGTGGACAAACACACGAAATTATACAAAAATGAAAACTAGATACAAGAACAATGCTTCTATTCACCCAACCGAGGTGATTGATAATTAAAAACGAATCAGCAAAATAGAAAAACGGAAAATTAACACTTTAATCTATAAAGAGAGAATTTTAAACTGAAATATATCTTCCCGAACAAAAATAATAAATCTATAATGTGCACACATCAATATATTAACAATTATTATAAAATGAATTCCTTGATTGGCTATATAAAAGACAATTTACGCGAATTAAATTACGATATCAAAATGAAATACAAAATGGCAGCAATGATTTACAAAAATACGTGTACTCACATTAACAGTCAACCAAGGAACTCCAGAACAAACTTCTACAATCGTTTTTCTTATAACAAACACGCAAACGCACAAATTTACCGACAAAATCTAGTAGAACAAACATTAAATAGAACTAGCAAATGCTAGATATCTTAAAGAAAGGAATTAATTTCAAAAAAACTTAACACTTAAATAAATAAATTATACAATTAACTCTTTAACTAAATTAATACAACCTAAACATTATTTTTGCGAAAATTCTCTCGGTACAATGATTCAGCAAAACGGAAAATCAAGACAAATTAGGCAACTTAAAATACACTCGTGAAAAACGGGATGCCACAGCAATACGTCCTCAAAACAAACATCGGTCTGTGTGTTAAGTCACGATGGAAGCCGGCACACAGTGGCCCCAAATCCCGAAAAGCTGGTCAAAAGTCGAAAAAAAAAGTTCCTATGTAGAAAGTTTTAACTATCGGAATAGCTGTAGAATTACATATAGTATGTATTACCAGCATTAGAGCAAGCCATGCACTCACACCTGTTTGTAAAATTTACTTTCTTTGTAACGGTCGAGCACATCACTGCTGAAATTATGAAGCACAAGTGTAAGTACGTTTCTCTAAACACGCTAAAAAGTTTATAGGTTAACATTTTTCAATTCTATTAAATGGATTCTTTTCTTGAAGATGAATACAACAATAATTTGTTGATCAAAATTAATGTTCACAACATGCTAATAAATTAGTTGTCAATCTTATTGACGTAATTTACAAAATAGACTTTAGAGAAGTCGTCAGAAAAAAGCAAAAAGTAAAAAGTCTTGATAGATCTTGCCTCGAAACAAATTGTAGGCTGTTAATTGGATATTTCTCTAAAACATATCAAGTAGTTGGCTGCCCATAGGTGCCTCTAAGGTTTTTATGCTAGATTTTGTGTAATGATGCCAGAAAAATCAAGTGAAATTTGTTGTTTGAAGGGAAAATGTAAAAATATCTACCGCTACAACGAATGATACATCAAAAACAGTATGCAGGAATAGGCGGCCATATTTTGGTAGTCATATCTTGTTGCAGTCCTTGCACTACACGACATACGTATATGGTAAATTCATGAGACAGTTTTGGAAAAAATGGGCGCATAAATATGTGTGCTTATGAATATAGAAATAATTGGTAATATTTGTGGTAGATTACCTTCCATTTCTGACTGTTTCGTGAATATAAATGCAGTTTTATATTAAGTAGGTCCGACATTTTGAACCCGTCATTTTGTTTTTCCAAAAATTGCCACCATATTGGTAATCAGCGACTTGAAAAACCCTCATATACCGAGTTTCATGAATATACATGCAGTTTTGTACTAAGTAGTCCGCCATTTTGGATCCGCCATTTTGTTTTTTTTCAAAAATAGCCTTCATATTGGTAATAAGCGACTTGGGAAACCCTCATATACCGAGTTTCGTGAATATAAATGCAGTTTTATATTAATAAGTCCGACATTTTGAATCCGCCATTTTGTTTCTTCAAAATTGCCATTATATTGGTAATCAGCGACTTGAGAAACCCTCATATACCGAGTTTCATGAATATACATGCAGTTTTGCCCTAAGTAGTCCGCCATTTTGGATCCGCCATTTTGTTTTTTCCAAAAATGCCCTTCATATTGGTAATAAGCGACTTGCAAAACCCTCATATACCGAGTTTCGCCAGAATCAAATAATAGCTTCATATTTGGCCAGCTTTTCGGGATTTGGGACCACTGTGCGGCGGCCTGTCGGCATTTGATTGTCGAAGAAAAATGAATATTTATAATAACAAAATTATAACATTTAAAAATTTAAATACATCAAAAATAAAAAAATAAAAAGTTTAAAATTTCAAAATCGGTGGTACTGTTTTCCCAAAAAGCGCGGAATACTTTTTCGATTTACTTATTTCTGTCGCACACTTGGATGTCCAGATTCGCCTTGCTTGCAGCAGGGCCTTTTTTACAAAACCCTAAGTAACACAGTTATTATTAAAGATAAACATATAGTAGGTAATATATAAAGTAATGTTATTTTTCTTCGTATAGTTTAAAAATAGAATAATACATAAGATATTCCATTTAAAATAACGGAGTAAGTATGCGTTTTCTTACTTTTGGAACCTCATGTATAGTCAAAAATGTTTCTAGGTTAAGCAGCAGTGAAGTCTGTAGAACTTTTGTATAAAACACTTTTTGCTCAAGTCAAAAATAGAGGTGCAATCAAAGACCGAGTCTTAAGGCCGTTTTACATTTTTCAATATAACTCTAGCTATTTATTGCACACTTTATTGGCCAATTTAAAATTATTACGTGTATAATACGGATTAAATACGTCTTATATACGTAAAATTTTAAATTGGCCAATAAACTGCGCAATAAATAGCTAGGTGTAAATCGGCCTTTAGATGGGACACCTGTACAAGTCTACAATATTAAAAATTGACGTAATATATTGAAAATATTCCTACACAATTGTAGGATATATTTTACTACATTCTATTTGGACAATCTACACTGTATGAGTCATACACCAATATTTGATCGGTCAGAACAATTTATCATGAACCTGATACTAATTTGTACAAACACTTTTTTTCCGTGTACCTCACCTGTATCCTACAATCCTGATGTACGATAAAAAGCCAGCCTCGTTGCGGCCAACGCAACCGTTTTTATGGGTGAACGTATATTTCATGCAATTACGTTATTTTAACGGTTATTGCGTCCAAATCAGAATCATCGTAAAACCGTTTTATTGCCCCCGACATTATTAGGTATCGTTTTACGCGCTTCGCAATAAAAGGGCGTTTCACGGGCTACACACAGGCAGAGTCGTACCTGCGTCGCGCTCTTGGATGGCGAGACGTCGGCGTCGTCGTCTAGTCTTTAAGGTGATATCCTTTCGGTAGACGTTAAACGTTTAAAGGTCATTGCTCGCGAACAAAAGACATATAACCAAGAAAGGCGAGACCCGATAATTCTCTACATCCTTCCTGAGTGAATGAGGTTTTCTTTTCTCTCTACAATTACTAAACTTGTAAAGGCACGTTGATTTTAGTTCCTTAAACGAGGTTTCGCAGATTATTCGTCAAGAGTTGAGAGGTTCGTTTAGCGAGGAACAAGGACAGGCAACTGTGAATTGAACTTCCAAGTTATTTCTAAAGAAAGCTATACAGAGCGTAACAGTATTACGTAGCACGAGCTCTTTTGTGGTCCATTTTCAATGATCCTCAAGCTTAGCTGCCATCTTGTAAAGCTGTCGGGAATTTTCAAACGTGTGGAGTAGCTTATATTTTAAAGAGAGTGGGAAATACGAGTAGATTACACAAAATCCACAATTTATCCACAGAATATCCACGAAATGTTTCGAATTCGAATCGACCGATTGTAAGCAACATTGGATCACCGACCTACGATTTGTCGAAATATTTAGCTAACTTACTAAAGCCATATACCGGACAAACTGCAACGTATGTGAAGAATTCGAAACATTTCGTGGATATTCTGTCTACGCTAAAGACTGAACCTACAGACATTTTAGTAAGTTTCGACATTATATCGCTATTCACTAACATACCCACGGAGGACGCACTGGCCTTACTTCCAGAATTTGGACTACAAGAAGACATCATTGAATTAGTGAAACTGTGCTTATCCACGACATACTTTTGTATGAAGGAAAATACAACGAGCAGAAGAACGGAACAGCAATGGGAAGCCCTTTATCACCAGTAACAGCCAACTTGTTTATGGAAGCATTTGAAGAAGAAGCCCTAAGTTCCAGCGATATGAAACCCAAGTGTTGGCTGCGATATGTCGACGATACTTTTGTAACATGGCAACACGGAGAAGAAAAACTACAACAGTTCTTGGAACACATAAACTCACAGCACCCAGCCATCAAGTTTACCATGGAGAAAGAACAAAATGAAAATCTCCCTTCCTGGATGTTATGGTTAAGAAAACAAAAGAGGGAATGCTACAGCACGCAGTATTTAGAAAAAGACGCACACCGATAGATATCTGCATGCAGATCTCACCATCATCCGATGCAGAAGAAGACATTAATACAAATTATTGCTATCCAGAGCCGAAACCACCAGTGACGAACAACATCTTACCAGTGAAAAGATACATTTGGAGAAAGCACTAAAGAAGAATGGTTACACTGACATCGACATAAGGAGAGCCACTAAGAAGAAGACGACACTGGAGACAACTACAGAACCACGAAGAGGGATGGTGTGTTTACCTTACATAGCAGGAGTCACCGAAAAAGTAGGCCGAATTTTGAAGAAACGTAACGTACAAGTACGCTTCGTGACTGCAACATCGATCCAGCAGTATCTACCGACCGCAAAGGATAAGATACCCAAGGGGCGCACAGAAGGTATCTACAAGATAACATGCCAATGCGGACAGTGCTACGTCGGACAAACAGGAGAGCCATCGACATAAGAATAAAAGAACACGAGAGGGACGCAAGATTAAGAAGGACCGAACAATCAGCGGTGGCAGAACACATGCACGACACCGGACACAAAATGGATTTCAAGAATGTAAAAGTAATAACTACCATCAAGAACTACGGGAAAAGACTCATCAGGGAAGCCATAGAAATAGAGAAGAATAAAACCGTTAACAGAGAAGAAGGGTACCACCTTAGCAACACGTGGAAGAGCCTACTACGAACCGTCACGGTCAATGGAGCGGAAACTACACGGTTGGATGCACCAGGGGCGTATATAAGAAGGATGTCGGACCATGGAGAATCAGTTCAGTTATCCTGAAGAAGCTGTCAGCATGAACAGCGAAACGTCGAGCGAAAGTTTTGACACACGGCGAAACCCGCAAGAAGCTGTTAGTTATAGTTACACCGGCCGTGAAAGCCTACGCAGTGTTATAAAATATTCTTCCAGGAATAAATATGTTGTGGTTCTTTCTCAAATAAATTAATAAAAAGGCAATGACTTCGGTGGAAGGGTTATATTGTAGACTCAAATTTCTAACACGAACACACACCAGCTTATAATTAGGGTTCAAGAGTTATGACTATATCGTTCTGTGTAATACAAAGACTGTTCCTTTTTATTCAACTAATTTATTTCATGGTTTGTCAACAATGATGTCCGGGAGTGCACTAGTAGATAAAGTTTCAAGTGTAGACTAAATAATATCGAGTAGTCTATAATGTGAATAAATGTGAAGTGGAAGGATTAAAATTTATACTAGTATAATGCAGTTCAAACCAAAATCACATTATTTCAAAAACTAAACATAAAATGAATTAATTATTGTGATACATAGCGATACAGTTTAGAATGAGTATCTAAAAAATAAATTGATTTAATGTGACCTAGGGGATCTCTGCACAACTACAATAGTTCCCCTTATTCATGTACTTAATTCTTGTCCTTCTAGATTCATTCGGAAATTCAAAGAAACTACGACCATTATTAACGTTAGAATTTATCTTGCAAGAGGGAATGGCACAACAGCAGGCTACCCATTGGCGTCTTATTTCACTTAAATCTAAAATTGTAATACATAACAAAGTATGTAAATGTAAAGGAGATAGTACGGATATTACAAACTATAGACCAATAGCACTGCAAACGGCAATATCTAAGATTATGGAAAGAGCTGTAAGTAAAACAACAGTCTCAAACTTATTGCTTAATACCCAGCAACATGGATTTAGGTCTGGGCATTCTACAATAACGACATTAGTTTAGTTCTTGCATGAAGCATATTGTAGGGTTGACAAAGGTGAAGTTGTCATAAGCATACTTATTGATATCTCTAAAGCTTCCGATAGTGTAAACCAGGGTATTTTAGAAAATAAATTAGAATGCGTTGGTATTAGAGAGAATGAATGCGATCCCTAGACTGAAAGCCAACAACCTGTGGCATCCCAACTTCAGGGTGGGAGGACACACTTATACTACGGGCACGTTACTGGACGGGCCATTGCTACAAATGCCCACGGACAGCATGGCACCCGAAATTATCTTCACTGAAAAGGTGAAAATCTCCATACCGAACAGAGACCAGGCACGTAGTGAGATCACTGCTAACGAAAACTGGTACACGCTTGGATCCAAAGCCAGCCAGGGGACAGGAGCCGGTATTTGTGGGCCCAGTCCTAATCAAAGGATATCCATAAGCCTGAGGAATCATACAATGGTCTTCCAGGCAGAGGTATTCGCCCTTGAAGCCTGTGCAGAAATGATTGCAAAAGGGGTCTACATGAGCAGGAAAATTAATATAATGACTGACAGCCAGGCTGTCATTAAGGCAGTCTCGAACCCCGTAACTAGGTCAAAACTAGTTAGGGACTGCAAACAATCCCTCCAATGCACTGGCCCGAGACTACACAGTGTCTCTGATTTGGGTGCCGGGACGTGAGGATATAGAGGGCAACGTAATAGCCGATGAACTAGCTAAGGAGGGCTCTAAGAGACACTTATATAGGATTACTAAGGATTCCGCAAGAAGTGAGATCTGAACCTGGTTAGATAAAGAAAGTACAAAGAAATGGAGATCGACTGAAGGTCAACTCTATACCAAAACGCTGATAGGGGATGGGGATGGTAGTTTCTCTGATAACCTACTCAGGCGTAGTAAGAAAGAAGTTAAAACCATTACTGGGTTGGTAACTGGTTACACTGTCCTCTGAAAAAGCATCTATACAACACAGGCCGTGTAAGCGAACCGTGATGTAGAAGATGCGAACTACCGGAGGAAACGAGTTTACATGTTTACATGTAAGGAACAGAAGGAACTCATGCAGAAATATTTCGGGAGAGATCTATTGGAGTCCTCGTAGGTCCTCAAGTTTCCACTGGGCAAGATACTGAGCTTTATAGAGAACACCACGCTGCTCGAGTGGAAATAAGAGAATCAGTAGGGATGGTACAATGAGCACCTAGCTCAAGTGCCCGGACATCAAATTCCCACCCTAACTTGAATGAATGAATTAGAGGGAATACGAAAGACGTAATATCATATGTCGCGGGTAGAGAGCAAGTCGTTAGAATTAAATCTGTACAGTCAGACAAAACACATGTTCGGAGTGGCTGCCAAAAGGATCTATCCTGGGACCACTATTATGTATTATATATTCTAATGATCTTGCATATTTAAATCTTAACAGCAAGTGTATTCTGTATGCCGACGATATTAGTCTAATAAATAGCAATCTTAGCAGTGAAGTATTGAATCTTGTTTGCACACGCGAAATTTGGCAGGTACATGACTGGTGTCTAAAAAATGGACTATCTGTAAATGTTGATAAAAGCAAGGTTATGCGTTTCCACCCTATTGCGTCTAACTACACCGAAAGCCTATTGGTAAGACTACAGGGTAAGTTTCTAGAACAGGTACCATTACGCTCCAATGATCCAGATTTTACTCGAATCCATCTATCTGTTAAATAAATAAATACGTATGTAGTAAAAGGCGTACGAATACCGATTACTCTTACGCTGCTATCAATATTTACCGAGTACCTAATCAATTTATCGTATTACCTATCGCAAGTTCGTTACAGGGACCCGAGCGACACGTTTTCTTTCCCTGCAAACGGCGTTAATAAATAATTCATGTACACCAGACCCGCGTCAGGTATCGTACTTACGTATACGTAGTAGCAGTACCCCTGGATTTAGACAAAACATTCCCACGACACCGGAATACGAGGTAAATTTTTAATGTGAAGGACGAGTCCCACGGATTGGAAGTTTTATAGAATTATATGAAAAATTAATTTCTTATAGAAGTAGCTGGGAAAGTATTTCTCTCAGGCGAATTAATTTTCAATAAAGCCTCGAGTATTTACCAATGCAGTATGTGAATGATGTAAAAAGTTTTGAAAACATGTATTTGCACGATATTTATTTATTTATTTATGGAATGTCATTAATCTTATATTAATGCGGATAATTACATCGATAATGGTGAGGCTACCATCAAAAAGCAGGCGGGAAGAGGTGTCCGCAGGTCGGAGTTTTATATCGCTTGCTCTGGGCTCCTCTAGTGGACGAGCTAACCCGGAAGCTGGCCGAAAAGGGCTTTTACTGCTTTGGGTATGCTGACGACCTTAAAATATCGTTAGAGGGCAGCTTCTAAAGATTCTCCTGAAGCATATGCAAACCATTCTAAACACAGTTGACAAATGGTGTAAACAAGAGCGGCTATCGGTCAATGCTCAGAAAAACACAAGTTGTCACGTTTACAAGAAAAAGAACGCCAGAAGGCCTGCAACCACTAGTGATACGAGGATTCCATATGTTAAAGAGGCGAAATACCTTAGGGTATGGATTATACAAAGACTTAAAGAACAACCAACAAAGGTACTATCGTCCTACGTAGGCGCAGGAGGCTGTGTGGGAAGAATTAAGGCCTTAGCCCCAAAGTGACTCTATGATTATACACAAGGGCAATTAGACCCATAGTAACGTACGGAGCGCGTAACTGGGCCGGTCAAAATGCTAATTGGCATTTGAAAGATTGGCTTGCCTGTGCCAAGGGTGCGCTGAGATCGGCTCCCACCACTGCAATGGAAGTAATTCCCTGTACAAAATCATGTGGCAGTCGCCGTAAGGGTGTGACACGATATAGCTTTTTGTTCGATTGTAGAGTTTCGCGCCTCCTTGGGTGTGATACGGAATAATCTTCTGGTTTTTGTTCGACTATAAACTAGTGTTGGGAACGAAACTTTCATCGTCATTCACGATAGATCGTCCGCTTCATACTACGACTTCAACCAATCTACTTCATTCATTGCGTGAATGAAGGGCTTGTGCATGAAGTAAATCTTTCACATTGCTTTCACGAGAATAAACGTGTAGTAACTTGTTTGTATGTAAACAATTGACTATTTATGTTATCAATAAGTTATTATCAATAAGGTATTTACCTAAAAATTAAATTGCAACCTATTATAAAAGTTATGCCGTGAACAGAACTGCTGGCTCCTGCCTTTCACGAAATATCCATTCATATCGTGAAAGCAACATTGAGTCTTTGCTTCACTCGTGATCTGGCTTCGCACGGTAATATTCACTCATAGCTACACAGGCGAATGAAGCTACGTTCATCGCAACACTACTATAGACCGTCATCGTCGCTGGGTGTGGCACGACACCGTTTTTCCATTCTCTGTTCAGCTTTAGACTGTCGTCGTCCAACGGATGTGACACGACATAGCCTACCTTTTTCCGTTCGACTATACAGCGTCGCGTCATCCCAGGGTCTGACACGACATAGTTACGAAATTCCCGTTTCGGTTTTCAAAAATCCGCATTCCAAGCTGGCATTTCAATTAATGGTAATAATGGTAATTTCTTTTTTCTTATTTATTTTGATACCTCCGCCTGTACAATTCGCCTTTTAATATTGTCGTAGTTACAACCATTCTGTATATAAAACAATTTTATTAAAACATTCTCGCTCATAGTATTTTAGTTTTACTTTTGAACATAAAAATTCAACTACAAATCCTTACACTTCGTTTTATATTGTATCTAATATTTAGCCCGTAAATAAAAAAACGTCTACTTTATTATGGTTCAACAACTGCATACTTATCGTCAAATATGTCAAATACTTTTTCTTTTTCTACGTTTTCAGGTATTTTTATCGCTTTCCATCTTTTCTGTCTTGCTGTTGTTTAGAGGAATAAGAATATAAAAGGACCCATTAATTCATTTTAATTGCTGCGTACAAAGTTAGGAATCTTGAATACCCACTTCAATAGGGTTAATTGTAATCACTATTGTAGGACAAAACGTACACAACAATAAACAAAACATTAAGCACAAGTTACCACCTATCAACAGTTAATGAGAGACGACGTTTCACAAAACTTCGATATAACGCTCTGCATAATCATCGCCCCTTGGGTATGACACAGAATAATTTTCCGTTTTTCGTTCGGCTACAGACCGTCGTCGCCGTCGGGTGTGGCACGACACAGTTTTTCCGTTTTCCGTTCGGCTATAGATTGTCTGCGCCCCACAGATGTGACACGACATAGCCTTCCGTTTTCCGTTCGACTATAGACTGTCGCGTCGCTCCAGGGTGTGACACGGCATAGTTACATAATTCTCGTTTCGATTCTCAGGACTTCGACATAATGTTCTGTAAAATCATCGCCCGTTTAGGCAATGCCATGAGTGGTATGCCTAAAAATCTCCGAAAAGAGCGTGCATACTACGTAGTCTTTATACAGAACATCAAACTAGCAAATAGTCATTAAGAAAAGTGTTTACTCGTTGACAGTTGGCACTGATAAAGATTCAAGATTATTAGTTTATAGGTTATAGTTCCGTATGAGTCTAATTTTTTCAACGAAGATACATTTTTTTATTAGTTCAATGTGAGTATGTGATACTTGTAGTCTTGCTTGCTAAATACTTTATGCTCCTTTAGCAACCATTTCGTCTGTACGATGTAAACCTTATTGCAGTTATGACAGTTAATTTAAATGCGGCATCTTTTGTTATGATTCGATTTATCTTTATCTAAGATGTTTCGTAATTGATTTCGCGATGTAAAGCATCAACTACAGGTGAGCTACTCGACTACTGACTTTTCTAAATTAACATTGTCACACCAAAATTAACAAAGAATCCCTTTCTCTGACATTCATCCGCATTTATCTCTCAACCCTGTATAAATAAGGAATACCCTCAATTCTCGTACATTACATTCGAACATAGTTCGGGGAATATTTGATTTAATTGCGTCAAAAGGGGAATCCGAACGCAATGCTTGCGTCCCAAAAGGCCTCCAAAAAGATCGAACTCTTAGGAACGACAGTGTAATTGTTTATTGCTCACATTCCTCAGTAACATTAAACGACGTCCACTGACTTCGCAGTGAAATTCGTCCGAATATCTCGAGCGCCAATCGAATGTCTACAGAGGAAAAGTGATTGAATGACAGCAAATATTTTCCTTATTACATTTTTCTCCTATGCCACGCCTGGACAACATTTTAACGAGATTTTTATGTTATGTTCAAAGCTGATCTTAGTTTAATTAGTGTACTTACAATCACAGCATTTTTTTTTGCATTGAAACGTAGTGCTCGGTTTTTCCGAACACAATGCCCGGGATTTCAAAATTTTATTTTTTTAAAGTTCAATACCAATTTATTATTATATTCAATTTATATTATTTTTATTTAGCTTGTCCGTTTACGATTTTTTTAATAAAAACAAATTAAATTAAAATAGTGGTTTTAATACACCCAGCGACCTCTCTAATAAGTGAAAGAAAACTGTGGAAAGTGACTTCCTACCTGCTAGGTGGCACGGGGCGCTTCAAAGGGGACCAGATCGTCTGTCAGAATCGTACTCCGGACGCTTATCAACGAATAGGCAGTTTTTTTTTCTTTTCTCACCTAACGGGCGCACCCTCAAAGCCCCTCCTCGGTTTATTAAAATTTGAATTAAGCGAATATTGAAAATCGATGTAAGACACTCTGTTCAAATAAAAACAACGTTTCAAACCAAAACAAGCTTAAATAAATCTTTATTTATTTACCCAAATGCTATATTTCATCATCATTGAGACTCTTTGATCACAAGGTACGTATATTGGAATCAGTAAAATACTATATAAGACAATCTTTTAAATACAAAATACTTGTTCGAACTTTCCTGGCATTTTTAAAGACTAAATGAGGTTATGGAAATGTCATATAATAAATTAAATTTGAAATAAATAACGGCGCCATCTATCTGTAAACGGCAAATACTAAATTTTTAAAGCAAACGATAATCTATGATTATCGATATTTGTTAAAGATAGCTATTTTTACACAGATTAAACTCAGTGATATTTATTTCCAACCCTTAAATATAAAAATTACTAAAATAACTAAACTGAATGGCGGTTGAATATAAATCTAACCCCAAATTAACGTATTGTGGAATAAGTTATAAAAAATATAAGTTTGTGTTTAAATTTGAATGGAAACTGAAATAATTCCTCTCTGTTTTAGGTGTGGTAAATCAATGGAATACTAGCTTGAAGTGGACACGACGCTTGGCAACTCTGGCATTGGAATGGAGTTTCTAATGGAACGGGCCCCCGGTCTCGGTCAATGGCATGGAAAGACAATCTGGTCGGGAGATCTTCGTAGGAAATTTTTATAGGATATTTTCTTTGCAAAATGCAGGTATTCGATAAGGATTACACAAACATGAGTTGTATCGATACTTTTTTAAGTAATACTTCTTGGAACTTTGATAATTTTTTTTTTAAATTGTGACATAAAAATCGTTATAGGAAAATAAGACAACCGTCGTCTCTGGTAGCCACCAACAGAATGAGGATTCAAACCAAATATTTCAGTTAACAGCCTTCAGTTGTTATCACAACAGGCCGGCCACCCTGAATTTTGAAAGATATCGCTCACCAACATTAAAACACCGTTATTTTCTCTAGTTTGAGGGAAATACGCCAGACGTTAAAAACAAAACATCCCGAGGAAAGAAAAATCTCTCCGAGCAAAATATACACAAACATAAAAAAGATACCAGGTCAGTTTGAATTAACATAAAATACAGTTTACATTACATAAAGGCAATATTTAGCATCTAATGCTATTGTTGTTCGCTTTAAATAACTATCTTTAACAAATTCATAATTCGCCTGTAGAGTAGGTAACTGAGCACACGCCTCACTTTTGAATTACTTGTTCCTTTAGTTTAGAACCTTGTTGTAAATGATTTTCAAATAGATTCCATACCTTAGATATCATAGCAGTAGATGCTTTCTTATTATAACTATCGCGAATATAACACAAAGAATTGTACTATCAAAAAGAGAATATCTTTGATGCTTTGTAACATATTTCCCCTTTTATCCTTCCCAGCGAATCTACCTTTATACATACGTCAAGCCGAGCACACGGGGCAAGAATAAAATTCGTCAACCCCATCCTGCATTCTCTCCGAAAGTTTTCCAGGGTTTCGCTATAGCAGCACATTCGCGTATAAATAGCTGGCGCGTTACCAACGCTACCTCCGGGGTTATTTTACCAAAGCGGATCTTTGCAGTCCTCACGTGCCGCCTGATACGGCTCTTTCGCGAATTAAATGCGATATTTCACCGGAACGGATCAAAGGATGTTGAAAGAGACAGACTATATGGGAAGGATTGGGCGAATTCTGTGCGCGCACAAAACTACATACATCGCGTTGTCCATACATTTAAGGTCTGGATGTAAACATATCTGTATTTAAAGCCGTATTTTGTCGGATAAAATGTCTAAAAATTTTGCAATTCATTTGAATTTACGACAGAAAGATATGATTATCCAGAAAGATGGATTTGTCAACGTTCCTCGATGTGGTAAAGTAATTTTCAAACTACCATAACGAAAAGCCGCAAAAGTATTACTTCCTTGATAACTTAGTCCTTTAAAAAATATCGCTTATTTATCTCCTCGAAGTTTTCTTATCTGCTGCTGGTAGATACGTAAAATAACTTCGGGTTACGCTTGCTTCTAATATCATTTCTAAGTGGAAAGTTTTTGATTAATGGCTACCTATAACACCAGATAAGAATTTTTGATAAATATACATACTGGGTATATTAAACGCATGGTATCTCTGATATGAGATACCATCCTGTTCGATGATCGGAATTATCTCGGGCTTCATATTTGGCTTACCAAAAATTGCTATTTTTTGTAAACCAAGTATGGGCAACCTTTGACATGTTGTGGGCCAAACTTTAGTGTGCAAATACGTTCGCGGGCCGCGTTTAAAAGTAGTGCATTTTAAAGTAGTGCTCATAATTTTTAGCGATAAATATCAGACATGAAATAATACGACAATGTTATTATAATGCAATTTACTAAAATAAGAAAATGAAATGAAAAAAATAGGTGCAACATTATAATTAAATCGTGAAATTTGGAATTATTACAAACTACGAAAGTTAAATAGCGACAACGAAATCAATGAGAGCCTTGAGCTTGAATTTGGGAAACTAATCCATCGATGTTTGGATGAATTCCACTGATACAAAGACGTAAAGAATTTTCCAAATTATCGTCAGTCAGCCTTGTACTATGTTTTGATTTATTAGCTTTCATCATTAAAAAGAACTGTTCGCATTTATAAGTACTGCCAAACGCACAAATCAATCTTCTTGCGAATTTTCTAAGCTCCGGAAAACGGTCTTCTTCGAGGTATTTTTTATAGAAATCGCGCAACTCCACGTCTTCAAATTTAGATTTTAGGAGTGAGTTTTCTTGAAGCTCGATCAACTCCATTTGCAAGTGTATTGGAGCATTTTGTACATTACTTTTTGTTGGAGTAGCTAATAAATTGAAACTGTCTTCATGTTTTTAAAATCACTAAATCTGTTCGAAAATTGCTCCGACAGTAACTTGAGTTCTTCAGCATATTGAGCATAAGCAGTACTTTCATACGCAGAGAGCGTGGTGAAATGGTAACTGTTACCAGACAGCAACTGTGCCTCCCACAAGCGGATTTTGTTTTGAAACGCTTTCAAACGGCTGTACAAATCATTTACTAACTGTCCTTGTTTTTGAAGTTTCAAATTTAAATCATTCAAATTGCCTGTAAGGTCGACCAGAAATGCTAAGTCACATATCCATTTTGGGTCACTCAATTCAGATAGTGGTTTATCTTTTATTTGCATAAAATCTGCTATCTCATTTCTAAGCTCGTAAAACCGTTTCAGCATTTTTCCTTTGCTTAACCATCTGACTTCACAATAATATGTTACGTCGTCATATTCGGCTGATATTTCATCCAAAAACGCCTTGAACTGACGATAGTTAAGCCCTCGGGATCGAATAAAATTGATGGTTTTTACTACCA
The DNA here is from genome assembly GCA_004143645.1 of Protaetia brevitarsis. NCBI lineage: Eukaryota > Metazoa > Arthropoda > Insecta > Coleoptera > Scarabaeidae > Protaetia > Protaetia brevitarsis. The sequence goes on from RXPK01000129.1 coordinate 586,317, forward strand.
CATTCATAACATTCTGGAGTCGAATGGACTTAGAACACAAGTTCTGTTGGTGGATAATGCAATGAAGGACTATCAAATCATCTTTTTGCACATTTAATTCAGTTGCTTTTTCATACAAAATTCCGATGAAACCTTTACGTAAGCCGACCATAGAAGGTGCACCATCTGTGCATACACCAACTAATTTTGACCATGGCAAACCAAAACTTGTGAATACATTTTCAACTTCATTAAAAATGTCCTCTCCTGTAGTGGTTCCTTTTAGCGGCTGTAAAGCAAGCAATTGCTCAGTAACAGTGAACTCTTTATCAACACCGCGAATAAATATAGCAAGTTGAGCTGTGTCAGACAAATCGGTGCTCTCGTCTAATGCTATGGAAAATGATTCAAAACCAGCCATACGGCCAGTCAAAGTTGTTTTCATGTCATTAGCCATCATTTCTATACGTCGGGCAACAGTTCGTCTTGACAAACTATTTTTTTCAAATTCATTTTTCTTTTCAGAACACAAAATACTGCAAACTTCTAACATACACTCCTTGATAAATTCTCCTTCGGCAAATGGTTTTAATGGCTTTAATGCCAATTTTGAACTAACTATAAAACTAGCTTTCACAACATTATGAAGTTGTGTTCTTTGTTTATGAAACATTTGCTGCTGTTTTTCCAAATTTGTGATAAGCTTCTGGATTTTGTCTTTTCTTATTTGTCCTGTCAGTGAGTGTAGCATAGGATGCTTAGTTGAGTAATGCCTCTTTATATTGAATTCTTTCATCACTAAAATGGATTCATTACACACCAAACAAATAGGCTTACCATTGTGTAAGATAAAAAAGAACTCTTCAGTCCCTTTTTCTTGAAACTGGCGACCCTGTGCATCTACTTTTCGTTTCTTTCCACCAGACATCATTTTCGTTTACTTTTCGTTCGATAAACTTAATAACAAAATATAATTAGTAAGGACTCAAGATGCACACAAAGTCACAAAGCAAATTGACGGCACCAGCAGTTCGCTAGGATATCGCTATGCTTGTCGCATCCACCTGCTTATATAGGCAAAATGAAGGAATGATCCAGAATCGTCTAGTGTAGAACATTTGAGAAGCTATAATCTTTTGTTGCGCCGCCAGTGAGACGGCAAACATCAAAGGCTTTGATGTTTGCCGCCTCACTCTTTGATGATCGCCGCCACTCGGCTTGCTCGCTCACTTGATTCCGCAGAAGCAAGCGACAAACCCCATATCACTCGATCTTCCTCATTTGGAGTGAGTATGAGTAAGCAGTGTAATATTTTTTTTTAGTTGGGTTTTTCAAAATGTCTCGCGGGCCGGATCAAATCTTACAGCGGGCCGGTTGTTGCCCACATATGTTGTAAACGATCTCTGTAATACATAATCTGCAGTTGGTATCTCCAGCGTTGATCCCAATTTTTTTTTTTGTGAGTATCTTTCGTCGTAAGGAGACCTGTTATGGTGCAAAAATAATTCCTACTGTGCTGACGTAGTTCTTATCATGAATGATTTAGTGTAGGATCATCTCTAATAAATATTTTAGTGTACAGTCTGAAAATTCGCTAATAAAAGTGAGTCATATATGGATCCCCAACAATTTTGTTTCCCACCTCAAAGTCCTTTTAATGTTTCAAAATTATGTTAATTACTTTAACATAATTTTAATGTTCATATTAATTTCTTTCAAAATGTTTGTGTTGCGGTAACATTAAAATCTTAACATACATTTTATCTCGATCTTACAGCCAAATTTTTGTTGAAATTGCTGAATATATATTTGGTTCAACCAGAATAAAATAATAAAAAGCGTTTCATTAAATCAAGCCATGTATTTTTCTCAGTGTAGATCCATCCTCGTAGTGGGAAAAGGTATGTTGTTATAATTTTGCTATAAAAATAATACACATAAGGTAATTAAATCAAAACAAGACACTTCCCGCTTATTTTGTTAACCGAGCAATTGATTTTTTTTCCCTTATCGTAACCCAGTGTTGTTATATTATAAAATATACGAAGCAATGACATGTATGTGTCATGTATAAATATCCGCATACGCGTAAAACTGATACAATCAAGGTCGAGTAGGGCGCATCTGTTGTTTATTGAGCACCTGATGATCAGGGCGAGCCGTATGAGCTGTTATGGTATATTAATAAAATATATACAGTGACCGGCATAAATATTGGGGACACACATGGGAACTTTTTTTATTATTAAAATATTCCAAATTCTTTTCGGGGGAGATAGGTTGTGCATGTCTAGGAACCCCAAATTTATTTTGACATACGTCACGTGACCACTAGATATAGGCGGTAAATTTAAAAAATATGTCATTAATTCCCAAAAAGTGAGGTTAGATGACACGATATGCAAACAAGATATTTGAAAAAGTTGCTTAGGATTCAATTCTGAGGCTATGCGCAAATTTTTGTGAAGATATTTAAAAAAAAGTAAAAATAACAACTTTTCCAAATATTGTTTAATTGAATTACATATTTCCATTTTTTTCGTTTTTAGCAGCTCAAGAGCAGTACTGTTTCTAAATCTGATAGATACTCTAACAATTTTGTCAATGTTTGCATAATTAACACAGCGAAAACTGAAAATTACGTTTTCGGTATGACAATTGTTGTTTCAAGGGACTGTATACATATAGTACTAATAAATGAAATTTCACAAATATTTTCATTCTAAACCCCTTAGCAAACATTATTTCTACTATTTGTTACTTATAAGAAACAGAACGGTATGTGTGCCTAACAAGTTGTTCATTACTATTAGTTATTGTTTAAATGTTTTTGCTTAATAAGTATTTTTATCATTAGCTAAAAGTACTGGTTATTTATTTCTACTGAGTTTTGTAATTTCGAAATCTACCTAAATACATTCGGTGCGTGCAATAACAGTGTGAGGGCTGAGGCATGTAATGTTATCAGCGATCGGGCGGCTTATGTGGTGCGGTATTTTTAATTCTAAATTAGTGGGACCTTTTTTCTTTAGAAGTACTTTAAATTCCGAATGTTATTGTTACAAATAACACTGACGGATGTTTTGGATAATATGCCATTAGCAGAAAGAAGGAGTTTGTATTTTCAGCAAGACGGAGCCAGTGTTCATTCCATAGTTGATGTAAGAAGGTGGTTACACAATCAATTTGAAAACATATAGATAGGTCGGTGCTATCAAAATCCATGGCCGGCTAGAGCTTCGGATCTTACACCATTGGATTTTATATGTTATGAGTTACTAGTTTTAGACTAGCGGTTTCCACTTTAATGCAGGGGAAAAAAATGTTATAATTTTCAATAAAAGTAATGTTTCTTAAGTGGTTTAAAATAAAAATATTCGTAAAATTTTATTTATTACTTCTAGATACAGTCCCTTGCAACAACAACTGTCACACCAAAAACGTACTTTTCAGTTTTTCGCTGTGTTAATTATGCAAAAATTGACAAAATTGTTTGGGTATCAACCAGATTTAGAGATATTACTGCTGTTGAGCTGTTAAAAACGAAAAAAATTCAATTAATCAATATTTGGAAAAATTGTGTTTTTAATAATTTGCATACAGCTTCAGAATTGAATTCTAAGCAACTTTTTTGAATATCATGTCATCTAACCCCACTTTTTGGAGATATACGCCATGTTTTTTAAATTTACCGCCATACTAGTGGTCACATGACGTGTGTCAAAATAGATTTTGGGGTTCCTAGACACGCACAACCTATCCCCAAAAAAAAATATATTTTATATTTTAATTATAAAAAAATTTCCCATATGTTGCAATATTTATGCCAGTCACTGTATATGTATATATAAAAAACTAGGAAAAAGAACACGTCCTCCGCTAAGTGTATGCATACACGTCGTGCATACACGACTAATAATGGGATTACGATTTTTATCGGGGTTCAAGCCAGTTAGCGTGCCGTGCTGGATGATGTGTCACCTATTGCTCGAGCACTGTGGCGTTTTACAGCTAGAAGCGGTCGGTCAATTATGGCGTGGAATGTTCAAAGGTTAAACTGGAAAAAAGGACATTACGTCTGCATAGGTTGACTTTTATGGGTACGCAAAGAAATTCTGCAGTGATTTTATTGAACCATTTTTTTAAACTCAAAGAAGAAAAAATACTGTGGGAGTAAGAAAAAAATTCTTTGTATTTCAGTATTTTCCAGATTAAGATTTTACAAAAGAATGTGCTTTATAGAAACGATCCTTATGTAAAGTAAGGAATTTCACGATTTGAAAGAGAGAGATTAGGTATTCATGTCGGAGGTGAATTTCTGGGAACTTTGAGTAAAAATTCTGGACCATTTCTTCTTGCTATATCGGAAAACATAAACACAAACAGAACGCAGTCGAACCTAAGACCAAGATGACTTTGACAGTCAGTGAACTCTATTACAACTGGAACGGCTATGTAAACAGATTGCAGGTTGCAGAAGTTGAGGCTGAGAAAGATAAAGGGATTGCGGGACATTTGTCACTGTCTGTCACAAAAAAACTTATGTTTATTTGTGACGGTTGCCGAACTTCAAACCAGCCTCAGTCAAATAGTATTTTGTAGCTGTTCCAGTCCTTTATATGTACATTTCAATGTTGAGAGTTTGCTTTATACGGCTTGTAATTTCAAAGATTGTAGTGTTAGGAAACTTTTAATCTTAACAGTTGGCAACACTTCTAATGTGTATTCATTTTAAAATAAGCAAAAGGGAGTTGTTCAGAGTAGACAGGAGTAGAGTTGTTTGAATTGTATGTAACGTTTACTGCATTGTGATCATTGAAATAAAATACACAAGTATTACAATTAAATCGTGTTTATTGGGAGAGTGTAGAAGAATGAGAAGAGAGAGCATATTGAGTAATATAACAATAGGTACCAACATAGTATCTTTAATTGAATTTGAAAGGGCATATACTATGAGATTCAAAAGGATTGTCAATTCCATTCCTATAGATAGTAACAGGGTGTAGGTATATGCCGCGTGTTTGTAATGAAGGTTTGAACTAAGTCACACAAGAAAGTAAACGGATCTGTCATAAATAAGGAAAGTGTAACCTATATATGACTCGCATTATATAAACGACGTTTCTGCTTGTAAAAATGAAATGTAATTAATTTAACTTTACTAAATTATGATTTTACAATTCAGTACTAACTGGTGTTTAACTAAATTTATTTATTCCTTTAAATTATAACATACAATTAGTATAATTATTTAAGTGACAAAACTGCATCTCTCAGTTCTTCTATGGTATGCATGCGGTTTCTATAGATCCTACTTTTTAGATAGCCAAACATGAAGTAATCTAATGGGGTTAGATCAGGCGATCTTGGTGGCCATCTTTGTGCTCTAACGACCCTGTCAGCAAAAAACTGTTGAAGATATTGGCAGGTTTGTCGAGCAGTATGTGCTGGAGCATTATCGTGCTGAAAATAACCTGCTTCAAGCTCATTTTGTTGTAACTCTGCAATAAAGAATTCCAATATCTGTTGGTAACGTTGGGCTGTTACAGTTTCCTCGAAGAAAATTGGCCCTATTAATCGTTGCCTGGACATAGCTAACCAAACTCCAACTTTTACGGAATGCAATTGCGTTTCTCGAAATTCATGTGGATTTTCTGCAGACCACACATACGATAATTTTGTGAATTGATATAGCCTGTTAGATAAAACCAGGCTTCATCCGAGAAAAATGATTTGTTTAGCAAGTCATCGCCCTTAAATTGTTATTAAACCAATGACAATATTCCAATCGCCTATCGTGATCTAATGGTAATAATTCCTGTACCATAGAAACTTTATAGGGATGAAAATGTAACTTTGACAGCTCGTTGCGCTGAAGTGTATGATAAGCCTATAAAATTATAAAATGTATAAACTATTTCACTTAATGTTAATATTGATTTTTTTTACCTGTTTGTTGAGCTAATTACCACAGATAAACTCCCTTATTTTCTTACAGTATTCAAAAATACTATTGTTGGTGATATTAGATGTAAATATAAACGGTTTGAAAGAAATTATAAAATAAATAATCGAAAGATAGAACAACACGAACGCCAATGTCGCTAAATGTCAAGAAAACTCATTTAATGTATGAAATTTGTATGTATCTAACTTCGCTCATTAAATTGGTAATAAGTATAGGTAAATTTTTCCGGAAAACAATTTTTTTACTACGACAATCATTTTGAATCTCATAGTATACTGTTACTTGGTTATTTTGATATAGTATTCTTTTTCTTTTTTATTATAAAACAACCATTTATCATAACAAATGATTTTTTGAAGAAACATGAAGAATTATTTCTAAGAAATAAGATAGTTTTCTCATTATACTAACCTTGAATCTTTCGAATTTTACAATAAGTTGCCCTGTTGCGTTTACGTTCAAGCATAATCAATTGAAATACGCGCATGCGCATACTTAGGTCCTAGTTTTCAAACATCATATAAACTGGCTGTAGAAACACCTAATGAAATTGTAATACCGTGTCTACCGTTGACCCAATTTCCATTACATAATTCTCAACACTCGTACAATTTAACTACATATTCTATATAATATCTGCACAGGTAATCAGGAGCCTCTCTAAAATCCGTAACCTGTATCCTATACAGCATACATCGAAAGCGAACGTAACATCATCAAAACGTAACAAGAGTTTATTAGCTAGATATATAATACAAAGGTAGGTAGGTAGCGGTAGGTAGTACGTAGTACGTTGCTAGCTGTAATTACATTCACGTTTGACGAAGTTTAATCAGTACCCGTCGGCCGTCACAGAATGGGACGCTTGATTAACCGAGGATTGAATGGTTCGGCCTACGCGTCCTAGCACTAATCAAGCGGAAGGTTTCGGCTGCCAACTAAATGCGGGCTTTATCGCGTGAAGGGTCGCGGGAGGGTAAAAAGATACACCGCCTCGACGCGGGCGGCGGGCACGTCCCATCGGTAGTACTACGGATTCCTAGGCGTGAGCGAGCAGAATTAATTTACGGAGGCAATTTCCGCCAGGTGTATATCGGGAGGAAGGAGGCGGGCGTTCTAACGGAGTTCGTATATTTAAATTCATTCATCTAATTGTAAGTTGATGATGGAGAATCGCATATTCGCGATAAAGAACATCTATTACTTATTATAGAATAGGAAAACGATGAATACCATTAGTCATTAGTCAGGTTAGAAGGATACAAATCTATTTTTCTTTATATTTCTTTCTTGTTACTATTTATTTTTATACGTTTTTAATACACAAATGTTTATTATTAGAAGTTACCATAGATGTTGTATTTAAGTGTCAAAAGGACTAGAGCTCGAGCTAAGATTAGAGCTGCTGCTAGAACTAATGTAATGTTAGCTCTACTTGTAGAGTTTATGCTAGAGCTAAGATTAGAGCTATGATTAAATTTAACATTAAAGCTATTGTTAGAGATATCATTAAAACCAACGTTAGAGCTCACTTCAAAGCTTACGCTAACATTAGAGGTACAATTAAAGCTAAAATTAGAGCTAAAGTTAGAGCTACGTTTAGAACAGAGGTTAAGGCTAACATTAGAGCTGCCATTGGCTGACGTTCGAGCTAACATTAAGCTATCAAAGAGATACCATTTGAGCTATAATTAGAGCTACAGTTAGAACTAACACTAGAACTACGATGCGATTTAACGTTAGAGCTCGCACTAGAGCTACGATTAGGTTTAACGTTAGAGCTACGGTTAGAATCAACTTCATGGCTGATATTAGAGATATCGTTAACGTTAGAGCTTACATCATAGCCGGCGTTATAGCTAATATTAGAGCTATCAAAGAGATACCATGAGAGCTGCCGTTATAGCTTACATTATACATTTTTTTTACATACATAGCACAAGTATTGGAGCTAAAGTTAGAGCTAGCGCCAGAGCCGCGATTCGATGTAGCGTTAGAGCTAACACTAGAGCTACGATTAGATTTAACATTAGAGCTATTGTTGGAGATATCACAGAGATACCATTAGAGCTATTATTCTAGCTTACCTTATAGATGGCACTAGCGCTAACACTAGAGCTAAAATTAAAGCTGATACTATCGCTACGATTCGATTTAAAATTAGAGCTAACACTACAGCTATGATTAGATTGAATGTTAAAACGACGCACAGTGGTGCCAAATCCAGAAAAGCTGGCCAAAAGTCGAAAAAAAAAGTTCCTATGTAGAAACTTTTAACTATCGGAATAGCTGTAGAACTACATGTAGTATGCATTACCAACATTAGAGCAAGCCATGCATTCAGACCTGTTTGTAAAATTTACTTCCTTTGTAACGGTCGAGCGCATCACTGCTGAAATCATGAAGCACAAGTGTAAGTTCGTTTTTCTAAACACACTAAAAAGTTTATAGCTTAACATTTTTATAAAATGGATTCTTTTCTTGAAGAAGAATACAACAATAACCTGTTGATCAAAATTTTCATAACATGCTAATAAATCAGTTGTCAATCTTATTGACGTAATTTACAAGATTGACTTTAGAGAAGTCGTCAAAAAAAAAGCAAAAAGTAAAAAGTCTTGATGGATCTTGCCTCGAAACAAATTATAGGCTGTTAATTGAATGTTTCTCTAAAATATATCAAGTAGTTGGCTGCCCATATGTGCCTCTACGGTTTTTATGCTAGATTTTGTGTAATGATGCCAGAAAAATCAAGTGAAAATGTTGTTTGAAGGGAAAATGTAAAAATATCTACCGCTACAACGAATGATACATTAAAAACAGTATACAGGAATAGGCGGCCATATTTGTGTGTCATATCTTGTTACGGTCCTTGCGCTACACGACATACGTATGTGGTAAATTCATGAGACAGTTTTGGAAAAAAATGGTCACATAACATATGTGTACTTATGAATATAGAAATAATTGGTAATATTTGTGGTAGATTATCTTCCATTTCTGACTGTTTCGTGAATATAAATGCAGTTTTATATTAAGTAAGTCCGACATTTTGAACCCGCCATTTTGTTTTTCCAAAAATTGCCATCATATTGGTAATCGGCGACTTGAAAAACCCTCATATACCGAGTTTTATGAATATACATGCAGTTTTGTACTAAGTAGTCCACCATTTTGGATCCGCCATTTTGTTTTTTTGTTTTTTTCAAAATAGCCTTCATATGTGCAATAAGCGACTTGCAAAACCCTCACATACCGAGTTTCGTGAATATAAATGCAGTGTTATATTAATAAGTCCGACATTTTGAATCCGCCATTTTGTTTCTTCAAATTGCCATTATATTGGTAATCAGCGACTTGAAAACCCTCATATACCGAGTTTCATGAATATACATGCAGTTTTGCACTAAGTAGTCCGCCATTTTGGATCCGCCATTTTTGTTTTTTTTTCCAAAAATGCCCTTCATATTAGTAAGAAGCGACTTGCAAAACCCTCATATATCGAGTTTCGCCAGAATAAAATAATAGCTTCATATTTTGGCCAGCTTTTCGGGATTTGGGACCACTGTGCGACGGTTAGAGCTTATGTTAGTGTTAACATTGGAGCTTACACTAGAAGAATTACGATTAGAGGTGCGTACTAAAGTTAGCTCTAGTCATAGCTTTAATGTCCTTAAATACCTTAGCTCTAAAATTGAGCTTAGAGATCTTACTTTCATAACGAGTTGTCTTTATAAACACGCTTGTGAACGTACCTCTTGTCTTGTTGCTTTTAAAGTATTCTTCAATGATATCTAAAGGTACGTCAATATTTGCATAAATATGCGTTAAATGCATAAAATGCAAATGCAAATGTATAAAAATGTACGGAACGCCCTTCTACGCATAACTCATTTACATGTAAAGATGCGCTTGTGCCCTTTTGCTTTTACCCCTTCAAATTGTAGGTAAGAGTCATTTTCGTTCGTGCCAGCGATTATAAACAGGATTCGCTAACTACCAATAAACCATCACGAGAATTTAAAAAAAAATACATAAATTCTGTTAGATATAGCAAGTAATTGTTACTCTGAATCATTACACGAACGCAGCTAAGGTCATCCTACTGTGTATATCTCTGTTCTTTTATCGCAAGTAATTCAAACACCAAGAAAAATGTTTCACAGGTACGCATTTTAGCGAACGTAAAGTTGATGACGTTGAACATTGAACACACCGCTTCAAAATCCCTAAGTCGCGAACAAACGCCTCAAGAATCTATTACCTTTTTAACAAAATTGTATTAAAAATAAATTTAACGCTGTGGTAACACTGGTCGTGATATTTGTGACACAAAAAAGATAACCTAATTTTATTCGATTTATTACTGCTGGTATATAAAGGTTACTGAATAGTTTCAAAATTAAAAAGCAGCGATACAGAAAGAAATATTCGTACTAAAAAAAAGATAGGATCGAGGAAAATAGAGATACGTATACAAATAAGCTGTATATCTATATTCACCATATTAAGCGTGCCTTCGATCAGCTGTTATTTGCGTGGCTTATATGGATAAGTAAGTATATTATTTTATTGAATATTTACATGTGTTTAACCATAATAAATTTCAGTGCATCATTTGAATCTAGTGTGTCACATATTCAGCTTTGTGTTTACAATTATGTCTGCATTAAAACACCAAGGCAAAGGACAGATGAACAATTTTATGTGTAGTCATTGTTATTATTACTTGTAACTACAGAGGAGTGGAAAAAAATTGTTGGTACATTAAAAATACGGAAAAGCATGAATGTTTTGGGATACAGATATAAAGGTATGTACCAACTGCTATTCAAAAAGTGTTAGAGATGATTAGGTTCTTTCTAATTTTCTATAATATGTGTATACTATTAACAATAGAAGGGTAATAATACTTATAGCTTGTATATAATAATTTATATTTTGAGGGATACGAATGACAGATATAATGATCACTGTATGATAAAGCGTAATTAAAAATCCAGTTATTTTATTGTAATATCACAATAATTATTTACTGTGCTATCGCTGGAGAAAATAAGGGCTATTTGCATAGGATATATGAAAAGATCTTATACATACATGCCTTTAATGATAATAATGATGGTGATTAGAAGTGATGTAGCAATAGATTGAATACTTCATTCAATTCACCAACATTAAAATATGTTATAGTGGTTTCACTTACATATTTTTCCCACTAACACAAAATGAAATCACAAAATTATAACCACTGTAGATATTATTTGTTTATATTAGATGGTATTTGTATTTCTCCAATTTCCATTACAAAATCCCCAACAAATATCTTTTATTCATTCCGTTCTTTTCATATAACGCGGGCATTATTAAATATTTTGATGTCTATTATTACATCAACGATTGTCTCATTTTTTTTTTTTTTTGGAAATCGCACGATATTGCGTGACCTTTGCCGATAAATCCTGCTAATATACTTTTATAAACGCCGCTACAATTTAGCTCTAATGACGAGAGCGACACGGGAACCGCTAAAAGCACATATTGCCATCGGCCGTCGACGAATAAAAAGTGGGCCCATATTTACGAGATCGTTAAATACACCCGCGGCGACTCCCCTAATGCACTTTTAATGCCCTCTGCTATCTGTCAACGGTACGGACGGACGTTACGCGGTAAAACACGGACCTATTGGCATACCCCTCTTTTCGATACATTCATATTTAACTGTTTTCGATTCAATCAAGGCTTTTAACTTCCTATGTGGACATGACTATTTTTTAATTAGTGTGTTTTTCAGTGGCGGCTCGTGCTCGGAAACGTAGGGTGTTCACAAAATCAAGAACATGCAAATTTTTTACACCATAATATTGTTTAAAGTAGTTCTTTTCAAAATTAAAGTATGTACTATTTAAGCATAAAGTTACTGCCTCCATGAAATTTTCTAAGTTTAGTGGTGTGTGCATTTTTAAAATATTCCATTTTTCCGTTATGGCTTGCAGTGCTAAATCGATATATTAATCGGTATATTTGTGTACAATGAGACCACATCTAAGCTAATTATTTTATATCCTGAGGGGATTGTTTGGGTTTTAATAAAATTGATAAAGTCCCATGAATTTTTTACGTGATATTTTGTTTTACCTAAAATTTGACTTATAGAATTTGATAGAAATTTTGCTAAACTGTATGTTGCGCTTTGTATATTTGATACTATTGGTCGTAATGGTACATTTTGTTTGTGTATTTTTGCAACCCATAAATTCGTGGTGCTTGTGCATTATTTGTTTTCAAAATTCCCGCTTGTTGTTTGCTTATATACCCTTCTTTTTCCCATTTATTTACTAAATTATTTACTGATTTTTGAATTTTTTGAGTGGGATCGTTTTTTTAGTTTTATATATGTATTATTTTTAGTTTTATATATGTATTATTATCTTCTAACATATTTAACATCTTTCTCTGGTAATCTGTTTTAAACATTAAGATTGTTTTGTTTGACTTATCAGCTTTAAGGATATATATTTCAGGGTGTTCTTTAATGAATTTTTTTGTTTCTAGAATTGCTGAATACAGAGGGTGTTTTTTCATTTATGTAATTGGCTGTTTCCATGTTTACTTTTAAAATTGTTATAATGTGTACTAGTTTACATCTTATTTCATTTTGGATTGTTGCTTCAAAATTTTTATGTTTGTTTCAATGCTAGCTATTATGTCTACTGTGGTATTTTTCTCTATAGAAACTGAATTTTGGACCTAAACTGAGGATTAATTGTACATTATCTGGTATTTTTATATTTGTCATATTTTGTAACCAATTATGTTGGACTTTTGGTAACTTGTTTTCTTGGTCCAAGATTTGTCTTTGACGTTCTTTTAATTTTACTATTTTTTGCTTGTGAATTTTTTTATCTTTTCTATTATGTTCTTATATTTTTTATTTTGTGATTCTAAAAACATTTTTACTATATTTTCAGGCAAAACATTATATAGTTTTTCTTTTATTTGTTGTGATACATATTTATATTTTTTAATATTTTGATTTGTTTCTGTAATGTGAATGTTTAGCTTTGAAATATAAAATCTGTTTATTACATTTTCTAATTTCTTCTTACATTTTTTATTTTCAATTTTCAAATGCGTACTTTTAATTTTTAAAAAGTCTGGAACTAAATTGAGTCGCCTACACCTTACCTGAAATGTTAATTTTTGTTCTTTTCCTAATCTTCTAATGTTGTTGCTGTACTCTTTACAAATTTTTGCGGTTTCTCGGTTGAAATTATTTTCCATATATTTGTAGGATATCCTTTGTTCTTGATTTGCCATCTTTCACCCAGGCAGGTTTATAAATTTCTTCAATATTATTTAACCGGTTTTGATTATTCTTTTTATTTTTTCCTTTTTTTTTGGGTAACGGAAATAACGGAAAAATGGAATATTTTAAAAATGCACACACCACTAAACTTAGAAAATTTCATGGAGGCAGTAACTTTATGCTTAAATAGTAAATACTTTAATTTTGAAAAGAACTACTTTAAACAATATTATGGTGTAGCAATGGGATCACCAATATCAGCAGTAATAGCAAACTTAGTTATGGAGAAAGTTGAACAAGATATACTAAACAAAATTGATACACATATTATATTTTTTAAACGATATGTAGATGACTGCATTTTGGCAATACCGCAAAACAAAGAACAGTACATATTAGAAAAATTCAATAACTATCATAAACGTATTCAATTCACATTAGAAAATGAAAATAATTCATCAATAAATTTTCTTGATATAACAGTCTCACATAAAATGAAAAAATTTACACAAATTGGTATTTTAAACCAACGCATTGTGGAAGGTATTTAAACTTTTATCACAAACACCCACAAGATACAAAATAAGTACGATTAACAACTTAGTGGATAGGTGCATAGCTTTCTCAGAAAAACCAATATCAAACAAAATATTAATAAAATAAAAGAAATGTTAATTAATAATAATTATCCAATTCATTTTATAGTAAATATTTAAAAAAAAGATTAGCACAAAATGAAAATAAAACTAAAACCAACCCACAAAATAAGGACCAAAATAAAGAGGAGAACAAAAAATATATTTCCATACCATACACAGAACAATTATCAGAGAATTTACAAAAATTACTGAAACAATATAAAATCAACATTGCTCATAAACCAAATTACACAAATAAAAAGTGGTTCATAAAAACTAAAGAACCAATAGATTTTAATAAGCAAACACATACAATTTACAAAATTAACTGTGAAAACTGTGAAGGGGTGTATATTGGACAATCACAACAATACGTAGAGAACAGAATTTACTCGCACAAATATAGCATAAATACACAAAATGTAAACTCTACTGCTCTGGCAAAACATGCACTAAATAATAACCATAAATTTAATTTTAATAAAACGGAAATTTTAGAGATTGAAAATAATTATTATAAAAGACTTTTCAAAGAAATGTGGCATATTAAAAACAATAAAAATGCAATTAACGATAAAAATGATATAAATAACTTAAGTCACATTTATAATAATTTGATTATAGCAAATTCTAAAGGAAAAACGAATTGAGTCGTCATGCACCTTATCGTGGAAATGTAGAGGCGATTTTTAAATATAAAAAACGGCCTGTTTTCTGGTATTGAAAACAAAACTGAACGGCCTTGCGCCTTAGTATATGTCTGTTTGTCGATATTTGTTAATGTTTTAAAGTGTCGTTTACAATTTTAAAATGTAATTAAAAGAAATTTTGACAACGCCGTAAAGGTTAATAATTATGAAAACACCTAAATGTAAGTTTGAAAACAATTATGTCTTATAATTACTAGTTTTTTTAATTATTATAATTTTAAAAATAGTAACTTGGTAAATTTTAAATTGTAATGCTTAATAAATTGTGAATTTGTAGGATTAAAATAATGAAAAAGGAATAAAACAAAATTCCGAAACGTAAAAACAGTGTATAATTAATAAGAAAAAACCGGAATACCCAAAAAAAAGGAAAAAATAAAAAGCACTTTTAACTTGAATTTTTTGTTCATAACTAAACGAATTAAAATTGTCTTTCAAATATTGCACAGTAAAACAGTTCGTATCCATAGTTCTTATTTATATATTGTTTAGTGTTTACTTACAACACTACTTTGTTTGTTTTGTGTGCATTTCATTATCTTGTTTACGTACTGTATATTTCATTTCATTACGTTTTTTACGTACTATATATATTCTTTTTTGTTTGTCGGCTGCACCAAAGCGCATTAGTGGCGGCTTTGCTTTGTCGGCTTTTTGCAGAGGGATTTAACGATGTGTCGTAGTTTTTAACTGCGGTTGCGCTGTTGCCAATTTATTTTTGTTTTTCTAAAAAAATCAATTATTATTTGTATCTTTGCGGAAAATGTACGTTTTTTGGGAACAGTTAAAGATTTACGATTTTAAGTCTGTGATTTTATGTCTGCGGGTTTAATAAACGTATTGCTGTAGATGAAGTACCTCAAATGAAAATTTACATCAGTGTTTTAAATAAAATAGATGGTTGTTTTTCTTAACAAATATATTGTCTAATTTCCTTTTTTTTTACAAAGTTAAATTTAAGATATTTATAAATTAACACTAAATATTTAAATTGTTACAACCATGATTATTGTGTTAATTATATCAATTTTTATCACCTACAATTCTTTGAAAATCTTCTTATACCTAAAACTAAAATATAAAATTAAATTTAATACAAACCTTTATTTATTACTCATCTAAATTGCACGAGTGTGATTAAACATTGAGCACTGGCTTAATATCAGTAACAAATTAATAGATTAATATATTAAAATTTTTAAATTCCAAGCAAAAGAAAACAACACATGTGAGCCACCCCGATATCTATATCACACTGGCTCTCTCGCTCGCACGTACGAAGCAGAGAGCCAGAAAACAAACAAAAAACCTGGAAACAAATCCGTCCAATACGGAAAAATATAGCAATAGTGAAATAAATAATATAATGTTATATATAGTCACGAAAATTCTGTTAAAACTTAAAGCATAAAGAAATACACCGTTATTCTAAAATATCAAACAACTTTCAAATGAAAATAACATTAAATTAAGAAATTTATTCAGATAATTGTTTTTTTTTAATAAAAACTACAGCAGTATGTTATTTAATAAATTAAAATAATTACGCACCCTTGGTTTCATTATAAAACTGTCACCAACAAACAGTATTAGTTCTTATGGTAGTTACGACCTGTGAATGGTGAGTCATTAATAATAATAATAATACTTTATTGTCGGAAGTTATTAACTCGACATTGTCAATATAAACATTCAAACAAAACATGAGAACAGAAAACTTACTCTCATATTAATTAAAAAATTCATGTAAGTTGTAACAACATTTACTTATTAATAGTGTTTTTAATTTCTTCTTAAATATATAAATATTCTCACTATTTTTTATGTTCTTATCTAAAAAATTGTAAAATTTGCACCCAGTGTAATAGAAACTTCTCTGAAACATACTGGTCCGGTGGCCTGGCGGTAAAAGGTCATTCTTATGACGCGTACAGTAGCCATGCTCTAGCCGACCATGCGAGAACCCACCCAAGCTATTATAAACATAGCAGCAGGTGACATAAATATATATACTGGAAACCGTTAAAATCCGTAAATCCTTAAAAACCTGTCTGCATGAATCTATTGCTCTCAAACCTGCTATAATCTTAACAGCGTACTTTTGTAGCCTAAATACTCTATCTGTCTGCGTGCTATTACCCCAGTTCATTACACCATATCTAATATGACTATCTATTGTTGCATAGTATAATGAAAGTAAAATCTCTTTGCTGCATTTTTGTGACATAAATTTCAACGCAAAACAATTCTTCCTTATTTTAGTACATAAATTATCTATATGACAATGCCGCCGCAGTCCAGAGTCAAATGTTACGCCCAAAATTTTTTGAGATTGACCAATGTGTTCCACCTCAATTTCTTGCAAAGCAAGAGAGATCGGGTCAATTCTATTTAAAGAAAACGGAATGATAGATGTTTTGCTATCGTTAAGTATTAAATCATTATTTCCGACCCACTGCTTAACACATTCATAAACTACCGAAATTGAAACCTTTACGGACTCTATACTGTGGCCGTAAACATTCATAAACAAAACATATATAATATAGTTTATCCGTAAAATACGATATCTGAACATTGATATCGATCGATTTATTAACGTGACCTGAGAACGCAATGAAAGCGAGCACACTCAATTTGTGCACCGTTCATATGGAATCTGCCGTATTCCTCCCCACCTCCGCTCGTCCTTTATGCGGCTAGGCATTGGATAAAATCAACGTAGTCCCGCCTACTCGGCGCACGTGCTCCGTTGTCGGTCGCTTGCTCGCGATGTACATACATATGTATAGAAAGGAACGTCGCGTCGTTTATTCGTTTCGCTGCCTTATATTTCACGAATATATTAAAATCGAGTAATAGATTTTATTAGTTTGTAATCGACGATTTGTTTAGGGGGTTCACGTGCTCATGTGCTCCTATACAGAAACCGCCACTGGTGTTTTTTCATCTCAATATGTGTAAACAGAAACAACCGTATTGGCTTATTTTGAATCACATCGTGATAATTCAATTAGAGTCAAATTTAAGTTATGGGGCAATTTAGAGAATTTAAAAAAAACATAAATATGTACCGTGTATGCCAAATGCTGCTGCGTGTGTGATTGGATCACGTATTTTGTGGAGTGACGAAGCAAATTTTTCAAATTTTAGGTATGTCCAATAGAAAAAAATGCCCAATACTGGTCACAACAAAGTCTATTGGTTGTGCAACCGCGTGCTCCAAAAGTACGTTTTGGATTTAACGTGTGGTGTGGATTAATCGGTTCCACAATTGTTGGCCCTGTTTTCTACAATGGCTCGTTAATAGGAGAGAGATACTTGGCGATACTTCGAGAAATAATGAAATGAACGGAAGATATGTAATCTAAATTATGTTGCAAGTGTGTAACATCATCCCAAGTTTTGATGGTAGAATAAATTTTTAAATCACCTGCGTAAGCAAGAACAGAACATGATGGTGAGGACAGCAAATCATTCATATAAAGGATAAATAAAAGTGGATCCAAGTTAGATCCTTGGGGTACACCAGACAGAGGTGAGAAACTACGAGACTCGAAACCGTTATAGCGGTCTCTGCAGCTGAGATAAGACTGCAGCAGACAGAGAAGTACTGCACTGAATTCATAAGAAGAAAGTTTGCGCAACAATATTCTATGATCAATAGTATCAAAAGCGTTGCTTAAGTCCGTATAAATAACGTCGACTTGTCCCCGAAGATTTAACTGGGCGCATATAAACTGAGATATAGAAACCAGGTTCGTAATAGTTGAACGACCATGTACAAAACCATGTTGATAAGGAGATATAAGCAATTTGGTGTTATGATAAATGCATGAGAAAATAACATTTTCAAATGTCTTCGCAAAATTAGAAAGGATTGAGATCGGCCTGTAGTTATCCATTAAATCCTTTTCACCTTTTTTTGTAAATTGGACTAATTTTCGCACTCATCAGGAAAAACAGAAGTTCTGATGGAAAGATTTATTATATAAGCAAGTGGCTTAACTAATACAAAATCTTGCGTCATGAACAATTACTTTGGGAATTAAGTCATTGCTGGAACTACAATTCTCCGAAAAGGAGGACATAATCTTAAGTAGCTCGTCTTCTGTAATTCAAAACAAACGGTGTGTGAAAAGATTGACAGTTGTCAGTAATGAAGTCAGTAATGAGTGGGATCATAACACCATCTTGAACTTGAATAGAAATGCCATCAAATGGTATACTGATGGCTCCAAAACGGCAGAAGAAACTGGCATAGGAATATATGGGCCTAGAATTACATATTTCGAAAGCTTGGGAAAATACCCAAGTATATTTCAGGCGGAAATACACGCTATTGAAGATGTGTTCATTCATTATGGATAGGAACTATCGAAGCAGGAGATTATCATCGTGTCTGATAGTCAAGCAGCCATCAAGGCGCTGAACTCATATGAAATCAGCTCCAAGATGGTCTGGAATGCCTAGGAAAACTAAATGGGCTAGGCAAAAGAAATAAAGTAACCCTCCTGTGGGTTCCGGGTCACACAGGAGTGGAAGGAAACGAAATAACGGATAACCTCGCAAAAAAGGGGGTTAAGTAGCAGTACAATACTGAAGAAACTAAAAATGAAATGGAGCAGAGAAAATCCAGTTACTGGGAAATCTGCAGGGAATGAGGCAAAGTAAATTCTTCTGGGAACTTATAACCAGAAGAGGTTTACAGAATGCATCAACCTGAGTCAGAACAATGTTCGCATATTAACAGGAATACTTTCAGGCCATTGTAGACTGAAAGGACACCTGAGTAAGCTTGGATTGGAAAAAGATCCTGAATGCAGATTTTGTGGGGAACAGGATGAAACATCCATCCACCTCCTCTCAAACTGCGTAGCACTGTGCAACTCGAGGGATTTGTACCTGGGAGCATGTGAAATCGAAGGGGGAGACTTACGTAGACTGGGGCCCTCTGACATCCTACACTTTCTAAAAGGAATAGGATTGGAAGGCCAGCTGTAAAGCAGCAAGAATAGGGGACACAATAGATCTTTTAGGTCGCAGTGTAACACCACCCTTCTATTTACATACATACAGTAATGAACAGTGAACTAGCATGATAGACCTATAAACTGAGGGATAGTCAGTTGAGCGCCATTATAAAGTAATTTATTTGGAATTCGAGTTGTACCCCTTCTACTATGCATATAACGCCTCCTCCTAACAAAGTCTGCCCCACATGTGCAATAAATTTTCTTATGTGTAATATGGTGATAATAAAATAATTTCCTTATTATTCATTTTAGTGTAGTAGTGAATTTGAGCTTTTACATTACAAAGGATATTATCATTTTTGAAAAATATATAGAATGATCCGTTAAAAAAAAAACATTACTTTGACAGTTATCTAGCAAACGCGCAAATCAATTGTTTTTCTATTGAATGTACTGCTGTGGCAACCCACATTACCGCGTGTAGTGTATTTTAAGTTGCCTAATTTGTCATGATTTGTCGTTTTGCTGAATCATTGTATCGAGAGATTTTCACAATTATAATGTTTAGTTTGTATTAATTTAGTTAAAGAGTTAATTGTATAATTTATTTAATTTAGTGTTAAGTTTTTTTTTTAAATTAATTCCTTTCTTTAAGATGTTTATTGTTTGTCATGTATAGTTAATGTTTATTCTACTAGATTTTGTCGGAAATTGTGCGTTTGCGTTGTACGCAGCGATAGAATTTTGTCAGGGAGTTAAAGTTCCTTGGTTGACTTGAGCGTGAGCACATGTATTTTTGAATCATTGTTTGCCATTTTATATTTCATTTTGATATCGTAATTTAATTCGCATAATTTGTCTTTTATTCTATCCATCAAGGAATTCGCTTTATAATAATTGTTAATATATTGATGTGTACACATTATAGATATAAGATCATTTATTATTTTTGTGCAGGAAGATATGTTTTCAAGTTAATTTCTCTCATTATAGATTAAAGAGTTTATTTTTCTGTTTTTCTATTTTGCTAGGTTTCATTCACTCACATTTTACTTTTCGTGGTTAGATTCAAGTTTTAATTCGCGAGGGTAACTCTGAGGTTAATTGTTCTTTCGCGCCCTTTTTAATTTTTATTCGTTGAGCTAGCTAATTTTGATTTTTCTTTCTCATTTTTCATTTTCAATTCAGTCAGTACACAGCAGTACGTTAATCAACATGACCGACATCGTAGCATGAATATTAACGGAGATAGCTATATTGACTACTTGATGCTGCGCGAAGGAACGTACAATTTTTGGGCTAGAGCTCACGTGGGTACGATGGGTAATGACAGGATGGACCAATTAGCAAACGAGGCGGTGTCTAGGGCGGATAGCGCGATAATTAGGCATCAGTTAATTTCAGCTAGCAGATTAAATGAATAAAGGCGTTTAGAGATAAACTCTGTAATGATTGGCAGGATAGCTGAGATAGCACTTTAAATGAAAGGTGGACTAGGAAATTTATCGGTAATGTTACACGTTTTAGGGAAATGAGTACTAACTTGATTTTTTTTCTTTTGGGATGTGAAGGAGTTTGTTTACGATCAGCCTCCAATAATTAGACGATATGAAAGTTATTATTAGAAATGCGTTTGAGAGTTTTTGGAAATATACTACAATGTTTCGCAATATTTCTAACGAACAAATTGTACCAAACGTTCCCAAATTTCCTGCCATTGAAATGTAGTGAAATGTTAGAATTATCGATCGAGCAAGTCTTCATCCGCTTGTTTCTTTTTAGACATGTGCGCATCCACTAGTTTGCCATACGACCTCTAGAGGCACTGTACAATATTATTACATGAAATTATAATTGAGTGCCTATCCCTTTGAACACTACTGCAAGCTTTTAGTGTGCTGCCAAATCCCATCAATGAATATCAAAAGAATGATTGATTTTTTTAGCTAGTTTCAGCTCGCATTTTGGCGCCTAAAAGAAAAAAAAAGTGGAAGAGAACAGAAAGGGCAAGGAAGTCAATCGTGCCGGAAAACTCGACCGAGATATTATCCTTTATTGCGGTTTTTCTAGCACCGATAAGGGAACTAATACCACGACCGCCTCCGCTAGTCAAAACAACGACTGTTTATATTGGGAACTTTTATCGAAAAGAGATTGCCGAACGGGGGCGCCGTCGTGTGGGCGTTCAAACAACGAACCCCCCGGGGAATCTTAGTTGAGCAAGGTCATTTCGGAACGCCAAACATTCGAGGCATGTCATCTCATATGTTGGAGAGGGGTTTTTCTTTCCCGCTTGACAGCGGAGAACAGTGACATTGGTGACGATCAAGAAGAAAAGGTTATTGTGTGAAAGGAGAGATTTAAAGGTCGTTCCTACGAGTAGGTAAGCACATATTCGGGTTGTGTATGTTGGTAGAAAAGGAAAGAAAATCACCAGTAAACTGAAGAAATCGTCTGGAAACTCTCGGATTAGGTTTTAGAATGGAAAAAACGGCACGTACATATATTATTTGTATATACATATATACAGATTCTTTCGATTTTTTGTTTTGAAATTGGTATAGAGAAAATAGAGAGTGAAATATACAAACAAAGAATGAGTAAACAGCGCTGGCACCTTTGGTCTCAGGAGGCAAAAAATCGTTACTGTCTCGTTATCATTCTTGTAAGTATTGTTTATATGGGTTGTGTAGTTAGTGAATGTCCCAGCTCTATTTTTGATTTTAGAAAAAATGTTTTATACAAAAGTTTTACGGATTTCAATGATGCATAATCTAAAAATATTTTTAACTGTACAGGGTGTTCCAAAAGTAGGAAAACGCATACTTATTCCGTTATTTTAAGTGGAACACCCTATATGTTATTCCATTTTTAAATTCTACGAAAAAACATCATTTTATGTAAGCTACTATGTATGTATCTGTAATAACAATATATTCCTCCAAGAGTAAGGGTTTTGCCATGGTTTTCCCTTACTCCGTGGCCATTGATTTTATATAAGTATATTATATAAGTATATTATATATAATCAGTGTCCTTGGCGAATGCTGGGAGATAACGAAAGTCGTTCCATGGGCGCATTTAATAATAACTGATAGCTGACCGATTTACAGTAGACTCGCGATTATGTGAACTAATCACATTACACATATTTTATCATTTCTCAAAAGTAGTATTCATATGGTCGTGAGGCTACTGTATTATATTTTTGTTATTAAGAATCATAGGGAAATTATTTAGTTAGAGTAGGATCATTTTAATTGTTATGGAACCCATATAGTACTTAGAATAGGTAGCCTCGTGTAGTACCTTTTTTAGGTGGAGCACGGGGTTGGGATGATTTGTAATAATTTAGTTTTCATAAATAAAGTGTAATAACAACGGTGTTATTTACGCTTTTGTAAAAACGGGCTCTGCATTTGTTTTAGATATAGGACAAACTATTCTAGAATAGACCAAGGAATAACCCCTTGAATTTTGCCGCATGTTTACCTAACACCCTGTATATTAACATACGTCTAGCGTACTGTATAAAATAACATAAAATAATATATTTTGCAATCTTTTAAAATGCAGAGTTTTTCTATTTTTCCTCTCTAAAAAGGAGTTTTAAACAACCCATGTTTTTTTTTTTCATTTTTTTCCATGATTTACAACTAATCAAGACTCGCTTTAATGAAAAAAAAGTAATTAGTCAGCGCAGGTTGAACTAGGGCACATGTTAAAATCTAAATAGTTCAAAGCAATTATAATAAATTATATAAAAACATTTTGTAATAAATTAACTTATTATTCTAAATAAATTAATCAAAATCTGACGTTTGAAATTCGGATAGCGCTGTATACAAGGCACGTCATCCATCCATTCTCACACTTATCAAATAAAATGAACTCAAATAAAATCTAATTTTGATACATGTTCTTTAATAATTACAATTCCGGTATTGAATTGAAAAACCTTGTTTTGCCATTTATTACAGTAAAATAAAATTAAGAATACAGAATTGCGCAAGTTAATACAAACTTAAGTAACATGCAACAACGTTGCCACATGTAGGTTTTTAGGTGGAAATTTTCGATTTAGAAATATATACAGGCTGTTTCGCGAGGAAATGGCAAAATTTTAAGGACATATCTAGGAAGCCAATTTAAATAAAATAAAATCATATGTTCTAGTCCGATTATCATTTGTTTTAGAGATAATTAGTTTTCTTTTAATTAGCTATTGTGAAACACTAATCAGATTGATAGCGTTGTCCCAAGTGGCAGTTTTGAACAACTAATAAATACGCATGTGTGTACATTTGAAAAATTATCAAAAATTGTAAAATTGCCCCATAAATTCAGTCATAAAGAATACGTACATATGATATTTGATTATGGTTTCTGTAATAGTAGTAGTGTTTGTGCAGTAGAGAAGTATCGACGCCGTTTTCCGAATAGGAGAATTCCTAACAAAAAAGCTTTTCAATCTGTTTTACACGAGTCTGCGAAAGGCAACGGGTTTTCCAAGCGCAAGCACTATTTTTGAAAGACAGCACGGACTCGGTGTGCAACTTGAGGAAGATATCTCAATGTGATTGATAATAATCTAGATATAAGTACACGGCGGATGGCAATCCAATTTCAAATTCCACATGCAAGAAGGTGATTATTCCTGAAGGCTACAATTTTGTCACTAGATTCGTCAAAAGAGGAGGATTGCTTAAAACCATTTTAGTTACGGTTGAAGCTCAATTTCCGCAAGATGGAACTAATAAATGCCACAATAATCATCGACGGATGGACTAAAATCCCCATGCCACGTTAGAAAGAAATTTTCAACGTCACGAAAGTTTAGTGTTAACGTATGGCGCGACATTCTAAATGACCAATTGTTCGGTCCTCTCGTATTAAATGCGCATCTTACTAGGGAAGGATGTTATGTTATGTTTGGAAGATAATTTAGAGGAAATTTTGCCCGAAATACTTTTAAATATTCGAATTTTCTTCCAACATGATTGGGGGGGGGGGGGGGGGGGGAATATTAATCCCTATCATCAATATTAAAATAACTAAAATAACAAATTGCTCCTACTGAAAATCATTCAAAGAGATTTGAATTTTTATTTACATGTTCTACCACACAGAAAAAACTGAAAAAAAAACATATAATGAACCTAAATGCATACGGTCTAATATAACAAAAAGCCATATTGGCATCATGAACCAAACTCAAAAAAAAACCACCCCTAAAAAGGGGAAAATAATAATAACTTTGAACTGAGTGGAGGGAATTAGTTCTTGATTTTTTATAGAATGCCCATAATCAGTGTTTACTCACATAATTTTTTTGAACGTGATAGCTTAAGTAATTCCTGAGAAAAAAAATATTGAATTTTTCCACCCTTATGCTAATATCTCGAATGGGGTGGCATCGATTGAGATAATTTTTGGTATTATACAATACAATATGTGTGACAGTAGTACTCATTTGCTTTTATACATATATGAGATTCACCTAATGCAGAGTAGATTGTTTTTAATACATCATTTAGGGCAGTGTTAGTGCTCCTATTTCGTAAGAAACCATGTTGGCTGGGCGTGAAAATATCGTTGTTAACGAAAAAATCGATTAACTTTATATTAACTACTGATTCAATAATGCTATTTGTCTATTATTTATAATAAATTGTGTAATATTTTTTCTTAATTTTTTAAATTACAGTTAACGAAAATATCTCTGCAAAAAATGAAAATCGGACTAGAACATATGACCTTATTTTATTTAATTTGAGCTAATAGATATATCCTTAAAATTTTGCCATTTCCTCGCGAAACACCTGTATAAAGAACATCGCTGTATATTATATATATTTCTAGTGCCAATTTGTACACACCCTGTTTTTTTTTTAAACCAAAAAACTAATATGGTTTTTTCATATTTAACCAAAAAAACTAAAATTGGCGCATAGTTTATAAAACAATCTTCAGATAAAATATACATATAGTTAGAATTTCATATTAACACAAAAAGAAAATACTGATTTTATCAACAATTGAAAACCTATTAGTCTTATATTTCACGTCAATTATTTTTATAACTTTATACATATGTAAATGAGGAAGATTTAACATAGAAACTGAAAGAAATGCAGATGTTTCGGTTCTAATTATTATTGGCGTAGACAAAGATAACACCAAGAAAATATCAAGGCATATACAGTGTGAGTCCGTAATCTGGAATAAATTCAGTAAAGCGAAGACAGTATTTTTTCCGGAAATATGCTCGGACATTGTCATTAAAAAGATATTTAACAATAACTAATTCGAAAAATGAAGAAATGAAGTTTAAAAATGGCACGTCAAAGGGTCTTTGTTTATCTTTTTTTTGGCTTATCACAATGTCAAAAAACAAGGTAATAAAAATAAATAAGAAGTGAAGCTAGTATTCGACGCGTATTGAGCGAGGACACTTATTACTTTGTCGTTTCGTGAGAAACACCGTTTGTTGAAAAATCGACCGTAATGCCGTATTTAACTGAAACCCACAAAATTAAAATTTTAATGATGATTGGCTACGGAGATAGAACAAGAACACAAAATGAAGTTAGTCATTTATTCAGAGAGAAGTATCCTGATTTACCACCCATATCTCAAAGTACCGTAAGCAAGATTGAAAAACAGTTTCGGGAAAACGGGCATTTAAGGAAAACAAATAATCATCATCAGAGTGCGCTCAATGAAGAAGTAGAACTTAATGTACTTCTTTCTGTTCAAGAAAATCCTTATATCTCCAGTAGGCTGATAGGTAGGGAACTCGAAATTAGCCAGTCTTCGGTGGCAAGAACTCTTAAAGCGCACAAGTTTTATCCCTATAAATTGACAAGGAACTCACCGAAAATGATCCGGATCGAAGACTTCAGTTTTGCGAACAAATGATGGATCTAGTAGACAGAAATGTTGTAAACATAGAAAACGTTCTATTTTCTGACGAATCAACGTTTATGTTAAACGGTGAGGTAAATCGTCAAAACTGTCGTTATTGGGCAGACAACAACCCACGATGGATGAGGGAAGGCCACACTCAACATCCAGAAAATTCAATGTTTGGGCAGGCATTGTTGGTGATCGAGTAATAGGACCAATTTTCTTCCAAGAAAATCTCAATTGAGCGAGATATTTAGAATTCTTGCAGGAAGAACTAGTTTCGAATTTGGCTACTCTATATGATGTCCAGAATAGAAACATCTGGTTCCAACAAGATGGCACGCCTGCTCATTTTGCAAGACCTGTCCGTGAGTATCTAGGTGATGTGTTTCCAGGCAGATGGCAGATGGTTGGTAGAACAGGACCTTTTGAATGGCCATCCAGGTCTCCGGATTTAACACCAATGGACTATTTCTTATGGGGGTACTTGAAAGGCAAAGTGTTTGAAACCAAACCGGAAAATATTGAGGTGTTGAAAGAACGAATAAGACAGGAGTGTAAGCTAATTTCCGCTGAAGTAATTAGAAATGTTTAAAATGGGTTTCGGTTCCGTTTAGGGTATTGTCAGGAAGTACATGGACAACATTTTGAATATTTATTGTAGAAGAGATGTGATTGAGGTGAATCAGATTTCTTCATTTTTCGAATTAGTTATTGTTAAATATCTTTTTAATGACAAGGAATAAAAACTTGAAATTTGGTACGCATGTGTAATTTGATATATCTTTTAAGAATAGTTATAAAAAAATTAGGGCTGCTATTTAAAAAAATTGTCGATGACGTCATATCTCAAATTTGGGACACGCTGTATAAAATTTTCTCGGATGAAAAAGTGGGCAATTTAAAATACTAATCGATGTGTCCGAGCATATTTCCGGAAAAAATACTGTTTTCGCTTTATTGAATTTATTCCAGGTTACAGACTCACACTGTATACATTTTAATAATAATAATAATAATAATAATTTATTGTCATAGTTCAATCTGAACACGAACACTGTCAATAATGCTACAAAAAATAATAAAATAGTAAAAAAGAAAAACATACATATATATAATTATCACACATCTGCACATAAATACTTAACTACACAGAAATTCATTAATACTATAAAAGCAGTTTTCAAGGAGATATTTTTTTAATTTTGTTTTAAATAGCGACCAGGGTTGCAATGATTTAATCGAATCAGGTAACTTATTGTATAATATAACTGCCGAATATCTGGGACTCATTTCATATAATTGTGTTCTGTGTGTTGGTATAGATAACGGTTGCCGTGTCTGCATGTTTCTATAAATATCACAATTTTTGACAAAGGTTTGTTCATTGTATTTATAAAAAAATATTATTTCAAAAATGTAAAGGCAGGGGAGAGGCAGTATCTGCACTTCCTTAAGAAGAGGTCGACATGATAACGAAGGGGGAACACATAGCATGCATCTAATTACTTTTTTTGCAATAAAAATAATTGTGTTGCGTCTACTGATAATCCCCAAAAAATTAAGCCGTACTTGAGACGAGATTCAACATATGCGAAGTAAAATAATCGTAATGAGTGTACACTCACCGCACTGCGTAAATTTCTCAAACCGTATAGGGCTGCGGCCAATTTGTGTCTCCAACATATCACAGTGCTCGCTGAATTTTAAATTTTGATCTACGGTCAAGCCTAAAAACCTAATGCTGGATCCTGATGGAATCTCTAAACCATCGCAATCCACAATAAAATCGGCATGATCACAATTTGATGTACTGAACTTGATTATATTTGTTTTATTCGCATTGAATCTAAGGCCGTTCCCATCACACCAATTGGCCATCTGGTGCATGAGGACCGTTGCTGTAACGCAAAGATCCCCTCCCCCCCCCCCTCCCATCGCCCGAAACAATGCAACTAGTGTCATCGGCATATTGAGACAAAGTGCATGATGTTAAACACTGTTGCAAATCGTTGACATAAATTAAAAAGAGTGTTGGGTCCAAGACAGATCCCTGAGGAACGCCAAACTTTACTTCCATTGGTTGGGAGTAAAACGTTTGTCTTAAATTATTCGCATCTGGTGTTATGGCCACTCTAGATGTTCTACCACTAAGATATGAAATGAAAAGATCACCAGCCACACCATCTATACCGAATGCCCGCAATTTATCTAACAATACGCCCTGATCAACGACATCAAATGCCTTTGACAAATCAAAAAATATCCCGACGACTGATTTCTTTTTATCAAGATCGTTATAAACTCTATCAAGACAATTAACAATAGCTTCCCATGTGGATTTCCACGAAATAAATCCGAACTGGGTAGGAATATTAAATTGTATTTTATTAAGTAATTAATTAATCTAATATTAATATTTTTCTCAAAGATTTTTGCAAAGACAGAGGGTATGGATATTGGTCTATACTTATTAACATCGGTTGAATCGCCTTTTTTAA
Organism: Protaetia brevitarsis; assembly: GCA_004143645.1. Lineage (NCBI taxonomy): Eukaryota > Metazoa > Arthropoda > Insecta > Coleoptera > Scarabaeidae > Protaetia > Protaetia brevitarsis. Next base: position 615,313 of record RXPK01000129.1, read on the forward strand.
AAATTGGGATAATTTTGCCTATCTTTAAACTTCTAGGGAATATCCCTTCAGTCAAACAGCGATTAATGACGTAAGTTAAAGGTCCGACGATATACACAGAAACATATTTAATAAGGAAACAAGGTATTTCATCCATTCCTGCCGAATGTTTCGTAGCCACATCTTGTAGTATTCTACTCACCTGCAACTCATCGGTTGGCATAAAAAAGAAAGAAAGCCCTTTGTGATTTATAGTGGCTATAGAACGGAGAGATGATTGCGGTTGAACAGTAAAGTAGTCACGAAAAAGTTCAGCAATCTCTACTGGACTAGTAATTAGGTTATTTTGTCGGTCCTTAATAGATAAATAATTGTGAATACTGGAATTACCAGGATTCGTGATTGTTTTGATGATATTCCAAGATGTTTTTGATTTATTGTTTGAGTTTTGAATTTTATTGTTATAATAGCATCTTTTAGTTACATTGATTTTATTTTTATAGATTTCATTTCATTTTGTTTATTAAGATATCAACATTTATAAAAAAAAAAAGTATTGTTATTGCAATAGAATAAAAGTCAACTCATTCTATTTTTATTCCGTTAAATAAAATTAATCGACAAAATAAGAAGAAAAAAAAAAGCGAGTTTTGCTCGAACTTTTCGAAGCGACAACACGTAATAAACGGTATAACGGAAAAGTGGAATATATAAAAGGACTATCACTTCTCGCCGTATTAAAAAACAAAAGCGGATAAAAAACACACAATCGGCGGGAAAAACAAAGGAGTGCCGCGAAACAAAACACACTCGCACGGTCGCTGGCGACAACACAACGCACTGAAAACACACGATTATTAGCCCACTTGTTGTCCGCGTCCCGTACGCGTCACGAACTGTTGCATACATGTTACTCGACGCTTCAAAACAACGAGCAGACACAGATTTATTTATTTTGTTTCGCTACGTATAAGTGAGGAAACTAAATTCGAAATATGTGTACACCTACCTTTATTCTACATCTCCTCGGGTATAAGACGTGGAAAATAACAGTCCCGCGACAAGTTCAAATATAAAAAGAAAACACAATATGTTAAAACTAAAATTCGGCTGATTTATTAGATATTACAGTTGAATTGTTTTTTATTTTAATATAAATTCGCTTTGTGCGTTGTGTTCGCAACCTCCCGCCTATATATCCGGTCGACTCTCGGACGCACACACAACACCCGTACGAAGAAGTTCGCGTCGATGCGTGCGGTGTGTATGAGATGAATAGAGGATCGCGGAGCTCACCCTGTTTAGTGTCAGGTGCGCCGCGTCCGCGCACCGATTCCAGCATCATTGATTGGGCGCCCGGTGAGCCGTCTCTCTCTAGCTGAAAGGACGCTCTCCTTCGCTAGCCAGCGTCGCGGGAGCGAGAAGAGGAGCGTCGCGACGTCCTCGTCCCACCGACGCGGACGGAAGAACAATCGGCGATCGCCGAACATCCATCGAGACACCCACGCAAGTTCCCCTCGCCTTCTAGGTGCATACGAAATGCTTACGGGCGAGTGCAAAATCCCCACGACGGAGAACGCATCCGGCGTTATTCAAAGGAAGAAATGCCTTGTTGTAGATTTGGTGGATGCGCCGGTAAATACATAGATAAATACACGCTTTATTTATGAAAAGGTAAATATGTAATTACTAGAGACCGGATTATATGCAAAGAAAAACTGGAATATATGCGCATATACAGGGTGTATCAAATAAAAAAGTAAATTTTGCTTGGTCGTTAACTACACGACATATAAAGCACAAACCCACCGAAACCGGATTTCATCATTAAAGAATAAAAAAAAGTAAAATTTAGAGCCAAAAATTCTTTAGTCCGGGCCTGATGCAAGGAAGCGTCATGTTAAGCACCCGCTAAACGTGGTATTATGTATAAATACATTGCACTCATTTAGTATTATTCTTAATGGTATGCCGTAAGTTCATTTAACGTCATTCTCAATAAATAAAGGCCCTTGTAAAAATAGCAAAACTGAGACATTTTAAATTCCTTTTTTTATAAAATAAACATTCCTTTTTTGTTAAGAGCATTCTACCTAAGTCTACAAAGTATTATTTTTAATATCCTGATAAGACGTTCGAGTTTCACCGGATATGCGACTTCAGTAGTTACAAAAACGTAAATATTTTTCTTTTGCTTTGTCGAATCGAGAGTTAGTTGTTAATAAACGGTACCACATGAATCTGAGTTATTTCTTTTGGATTTATTTAATCATATAATGCAAAATGAATTGAATCGAATTACACAGAAGTAAATGTAGATACAGAAAATTTGCAAACACGCCTTTTTACTATGATATCGCGCGAAAATGAATCTATACATTCCCGCGCTTTTGCCGATGCATCAAGCTTCGATTTTCTTTATATGAAATCATGATGGTCCTGAAAAGGATCGTTTTTTCGAGACGGGAAGAATTTAAATAAAATGTTCGAAGCGGCTTGCATTCCAAGCGGCGATCCACACAAAACTAAGAGCGGTAATGGCTGAATGATAGTGGTGGATGTATACTCGGGACAGTATTTAGGTTGGGCACAGGTGCGGCTCTAGCCCACGGCATTTATAAATGAATTTTTTTCTCGTTAATGCTTACAGATATCCCCTGTGCATTAAGACTTTTTGATTGTATATGATTACAGGTGCTACATATTATTATATTTACCTATATATCTGATACACCCTGTATATGCATCGATTTTTGAGAAAATATGCATAAACCTGGGGCATATATTGCAAAAAAATTACAATATGCAAAATTTTTCACATAAAATAAATAAGAGCAGAAATTTAAACATTAACTTTATTGCACAAAATTTTTTCACAACATATTTCTGAAACAATTTATAATTAAATGCGTTTCAAAATTGTGTAAAAGAAAGTTTTGTCTTCTATCAGAATACATATATTTCGAAACAGATAAGCTTCTTTCAACATCCACAGATGTAATTGGTGCATTTTTTTAATTTTGCAATACATTCTAAACTAAAATTAAAGTCGAAATCGTTTACTGTTTCACCTTCCAAAATTTTCTTAACTTTCTTCAATTTCAAATACCCCGCATTTTTATTTATCACTTTTTTAAATTTATCGTATATAGAATTACCTATTGTACCCTTAACCTTCTTACATAGCATATCAAATTCGTCTACTATTTCGACTGATTCCGAGAGCGACATCCCTTGCGTTTCTAGTTTACGAATGGAACTTGAAACGAAGCTATAATTTGACTTAATATACAAAAGGTTTTGTAGCAATTCTGTTGATGTTACTATCTTTTTACGGTTTTCTAGAGCAATGCAGTCAGCAGCGATTTCAAGAATTACATTTTTTATTCTTTCAAAATTATCGGCGAAAAAAATTGCAGCCTCTAACCATGTACCCCACCTCGTAATAATCGGTTCAGAAGGCAACTTAACACCGGGAAGTCGCTCCTTATGAAATTGGATTCGTAAAGGTGCTTTTAAAAATACTTTTTGAGATTGCTAATCAAATCCATAACAAAGGGAATTGATTCCTAATGTCTCGCTACACGATTGACCCATGAACTAAACGAGTGGTATGAATAATGTTACTATAAAAAATTTAAAATTTTGCGCGGCTTTTATCATGTATGGTGCAGCGTCGGACAACATTAGTAAAATTTTTTCACAAGGTATACTTCCAGGTAAAAAGAAATTTGATAAACCTTCTTGAACGAATTGGGCAATTGTCACATTATTGTTTTTGAAGTTCTTTACGATAAATTAAATATGATTTACCTACAATTCTTCATGAAGAATTCCTATTAGCAAATGGGCAATATAACGGCCACACTATCCGTACTTTCATCACCATGATATAAATAAAATTATTCCCTACCAATTGTTGAATTTCTGCTATTGTTTGCTGGTAACAAGATGTGACATATTTTTCGTAAGGTACTTTCGTCAGGTATATTATGTTTGCAATATTTTTGCAAATTAATAAATTACCATTGTTTTATCTTGCTAATAGTATGTTAGACGAAATTAATGCGTTACACAGATCCGTATTATATTCTTCTTGTTCTGAGTTTCGTGAAGTTGATGCTACACATTGACGTATACATTGCTGCGCACATGCGGATCGCTTCAGTTTTTCACGTTTTCCAATATGTGATGGAGTTTTAGCGTGTTGATCATCAGATATTTCTCTCAGAGACACCTATAACAACAATTGTCATTTCATATATCAAAAGTTAAAGAATTTAAAACAATTGTAAGCTTTTAGTAAAATTAAACTTACCAGTTTACTGCAGACTCGACAAAATATTTTGTCGCCATCCTTTATCAGTGCAGGATATGGCTTAATCCATAAAGAAATTTTGTTCGCTATACTCATTATATGTATGCACAGTATTTAAAGACGTGACACAATTACATGCTGTTTCGCTCAAAGATATTCAATGAATGAATAGTTTATTTGGGAATTAATAATAATAAAACGTATTTATCACATCCCTTCTGCTAGGCGAAATTAAACACGTGCAGTTCTTGGAAGAAAGGACTAGAGAAATCAATGCGAAAGATTTATCGTTCTGAGAATTGTCGGTTATCGATCTACATTAGGAATTACTAGGAATTTTTACTAATCGAAAGGATAAGAAAACGCTTAAATACGCAATATACGCAACTTTTGTAAAAATATGCATAGAAATGCCTAAATATGCAATATATGCCATCACTAATTACGGCTAATTAACTTCAATTAGTATAATACGTCTACATATAGACTATAATTAAAGATATGCAAAAAATAAAATATATGCACTTTGCATATAATCCGGTCTGTAGTAATTACAATTCATCCTAAATTATGTGCTCTACCTTAAGGTACTACACCAGGCTATCCAATTCAAATGTCCCTAAATAACTATTAAAGTACTATTAAAGGGATGATTATACCACAAAATTTTATGTTGAATTTTTTGATGTTGTTTCATTATTTTACAAATATTCCTATAGAATTAGTAATTGATATTCTGATAGAAAGATGGTGTTTAGTTGAACCACACACCACAATTTCTAAAGATAATTTTTTTACATTTTGTTTGTAATAATTGTTATTTTTCTTTTTTGAATAAATATTATCTACAAACTTTTGATACGCCAATGGGTTCCCCAATTAGTTCAATTTTAGCAATGATTGTTATGGATTGTTTATTAGATAATATCTACCTTAAATTACCATTTAAACTTCCATTTATTTTTAAATATGTTGATAACATTATTTGTTCCATACCTAAAGATATGGTAGATATTACTTTAAATATATCTAATTCTTATAATAATAATGATTTACAATTCACTGCTGAATTGGAAAATGATCGTTACGTGACTTTTCTTGATACCAAAGTTGTAAGATCAAAAAATACATTATTATATTAGATTGGTAATAACAACCTACATCTTCTGGTAGATTCATTAATTTTTATTCAAACCATCCTACGAATCAGAAATATAATACTGTTATCGCTATGAGAAACCGAGTTACACAGATTAGTGACATAAAATTTCTTAATGGTAATTTAAAAAAATATATTTAATTTTTTTTTCCGATAACGGCTACCCTAAAAATATTCTTTCCAAGTTAATATTTTCTCCAATTTCTTTGCAGCCCTCATAAACAAGTTTCTTCACAAAAAACTAAGAAATACATTTTTTTTCGCAAAAAAAAATCAAAGATAAAAAGCCTACTCGCCTTTCTAGATCGCCCGAATTTAATCTAATTCAGTTACCGCAATTAAACCCTCAAACACTATTTTATTCGCATCTCTCCGAAATTTAAGTTCCCTCAAACGCAAATTTGCTGGTAATAGGTTTGTTCGTTTTGGCAAACGCTGCCGTAAGCATTTCTGTTTCATTTGATGGCAAAACGAACAACAATCGGAAAATCTAAAGCTAGAGACAATCCAGCGTTTTACGGCCACAGCTTGCGTTGAAACACATTACCCGGCGTCACGCGGCTAGATTTTCGCGTTACGACGCGGAGTGCCAAAACGAACAAACCTAATATGTCCGAAATAACGCACGCCGCGTCTGCCGAAATAGATGATATCCGTTCGCAACCCTAACCGTAAACAATCTTTGCGCCCCGATTAATTTTTTGGTTTCCTTAGTGTTACATGCGTCTGCCCGTATCGCCCCCACGAATAACACTGCGGGTTCTGGTAACATAGTAATTAAGAGATACCATAAATATTTTGTGAATATAAGCGTACTGCTATGGATAAGCAACCCATGTTTGCTGAGTGTATTTTGAGTTGCATATTTTGTTTTGTTTACTCCGCTCAGCCATTAATCAATGTTCCGAGAATTTTCACAATAATGTTTATTTTTTTATAAATTTTAGTTAAAGAGTTTATTGTATGATTTATTTAGTTAAGTGTTAAGTTTTTTTAAATTAATTCCATTCATTTAAATGCCTATTGTTTGATTTGAGGAATTCTTTTTATAATAATTGTTAGTACATTGAAGTGTGCACATTATAGATATCAGAATGAATCAAGATCAATTGTTATTTTTGTTCGGGAAGATATTTTTTAGTTATTATTCTCTTTTTTTATTTTAAAGAGTTAATTTTTCCGTTATGAATTTTTTCTGAGTCATTTTTATTTTATAAATCATCTCGTATGGGTAAGTAGAAGCATTGTTCTTGCTTTTAGTTATTTTTAGTAATTTCCTAGAAATTGTCCACGCTCAGTTTATTTTAATTTGAAACCACGTGGATTGAATTTGAAATTGTTAGATTAAAGATTATCTTCCTGAGCAAACAAATCTTTTGCTTTGCATAGGAAATTGCATTGTCCTATTGTAATTTAGAATCAAGTGCAGTTTTTATTTTAGGCCAGAACCTTCAGTTCACGATTTTTTTCTGCACAAATTGTAATTTAACCCTTTTTTATTAATAAAATTGATTGTTAATTAGCTTCTTTGGGTTAAAAAATTCTGTTCTTTTATTTTAAATTAAACCTTTTCAATTTTTCGGGTATTTAAGAAAGTCAGATTTCTTTCACTCATTTTTTACTTTTCGTGGTTAGATTCAAGTTTTAAATCGCGAGGGTAAATCTGAGATTAATAATTCTTTTGCGTTCTTTAAATTTTTTTCGTTGGGCTAGCTATTTTTATTTTCTTTTTCATTTTAAAATTCATTTTGCAGTTTTCAATTAATTCTTTCAGTACACAGCAGTACCTACACCGCATTAAACAAATATTTCTCCAATTACTTATTCCTATACACTTTCCTAGAATATTACCAAACTACACTCACCGAAATACTGAAAATTATCATATTTTCAAGGTGGTCTTGATATTGTGACCAGCGACTGTATAACATATATATAATATATGTGCGAGGAGAAGGAAACGGCTTTCAAAACAATGACAAAAACAGAAAGCAACAAACAAGAGTTCGCCAACCAGCAAACGGCTTGCCCTACAATGCGTTTGAGAGAACTTTCTCGACAATAGCGAATATCCGGACGTGGGCGAACTCATTAGTAGGCTTGAAAACAATTCTCATATGCTAATTAAAGCGTCCAGGGAATCCGCGGGGGCGTAGACGGCTTTGTTTCCGTTTAGGTAGGTCAAATTCTCACGAACTGCAAATATTCTATCAACAGCTCTGGTATACTTGCATTATTTAAAGCATTAACAGTTGATTCTAAAACTCAAAATATTTATACTTAAACAATAGTAATCTTGTTATATTGTATATTGTTTAATTTATACGTCTATTCGTATTTAATATCATACAAAACGTTGCGTGCATATCCTATAGTCGTTATAGTAGGTGCCAACTTTATCCATCCACAAAATTTCAATTCTCGTCAAGCTTTTTAATTTAACAATTAAATTAATTTGAATAATTCCGCATCGTACACGTCAAATAAACCAGCAGTAAATTCCAGAAAACCGATACAAACACTGTTATTATGCAGCTTTAGCGTTGGGTATGCAACGCAGACCATAAATTTGAATTCGTTCGACCGACAGCTGAATTCAGTTCGAACTTCCGAACGCGCCCTTGTTCCGCGGTCGGCTAGTGAATAGCTGAATAGTTTTGAAAGAGGAATGCGGGATGACGTGAAAATGCACGTTTTATTTCGTGTCGTGCGCAATAAAATAAAAATCATTTTGGATTATCCGTGTTTCCGAATGCAGTTTTCATATTGAATTGACGTATTGTTAAAACTTCAATTTGTCAGAAATATCGAAATGTTGTAAAGGAGAAAATTGTTGAAATCCAGTCTACCGCAATCATATTAATCTTTTAATCTAATTCTGCAAGCCATAAAGTATATGCTCGTATAGTAAGTAGTAAATAAAAGTGTAACATACGAAGAATTATGATAAATACAAGGTATTTCAGTTGGTCTAATAAAATTTTATAGGAGTAGATTTTTTTTTGTAGTGCAAGAAGAGGGAGAGTCCTGCCAGGATTGGGCATTAATTAAATTATACTTAAATTGACCAGTGTAATTATAATTCATGCCTTGGCATCCCCAATTACAGGGGCATCGGCCCAACCCAACTCATGGCTAACTTATTACGCCTGCGCCCGTGGAGCGACTTAAGATGTTCGTCTCTCAGCATTCGCCAAGAAGTGAGGAAAACCACGAAAACCTCACTCTGAGAGCAGTCTGTCGGGCTCGAACTAAGGACCCCGCGACTGATAGCCAAGCGTGCAAGCCACTACATCATCAGTTCGGCAAATTAAGTATAAAATAACCAGATACTTTTAAATTCAATTACTTCGTAATTGTATTGGTTTTCCACACACTTTACAATACCATATCACAGATTTACGTGATAGTTATCTGACCCCTGCTGGCATATGAATCCAGGGACCGCATTGACTATGAATTAGGGCCCTATAAGATAATAGTAAAATGTGATTTTAATTATAAATATCAATTTAAAAAAGAAAAAGAAAAAATACAAGTCATGTGGTAATATAGACATAGCACTAACATATACAGGGTGTTTTGAAACATCGTTAAAGATTTTAAGGGCATGTAGTACGATCGAAAATAGGGTTAAAAGTCATAATAAACATATGTCCACAAATTAACTGTTTACGAGATAACAGCGAGATTATCACAATTGCAAAATAAGTTTGCTTTAGCGGTTTTTATTAAGGTGTTATTGCATTTTCACATAAAATAGAAGATGTTTAAAATGACGTCCTTCCATTTCAACACAGGATCTACATCTGCTTTCAAAGGAAGCGCGCACTCTTTCAAAAAAACAAGGGTTCTATTCGTTGGCGCAACTCTGGAAGATCGTTTACCGGTGTTGCGTACACTAAACTTTTCAAATAACCCCAGATACTAAAGTCCAACGGGTTTAGATCGGGAGACCTTGGAGGCCAAGCAATGGGCCCTGCTTGCCATATACATCTCCCAGGAAATTCATTGTTACGATGTTTCCTAACAGCACGCGTAAAGTGCGGTGGAGCTCCATCTTGCATAAACCAGAGGTTCAGTCTTAGATTTATAGGTAAATCTTCCAAAAGCTCAGGTAAAGTATTTTCCAAGAACTCGAGGTATGCAGGACCTGTTACGCGTTGTGGCAAAACAATCGGTCCTAACAACCGTTCCCCTATCATGCCTAACCAGATATTTAGAGAGAAACGTTGCTAACGGTATCATGAAGATTCTCGTCACACCAAGCGTGATTGTTGTGGAAATTAAATATTCCATTTTTAGTAAAAGCAGCTTCATCAGTGAAAAGGATGTTATCAGCGAAATCTGGCCGATCAGCAGCTGTTCGCAAAAACCACTCACAGAAAGCCCTTCTCGCTTGATAATCCGGAGCGGTAAGGGCTTATACCCGTTGATTATGGTAGGGGTATAGGAGTTGCTCATGAAGAGTTCTCCAAACAAGATTGCTGCTTACACCCACTTGAGTCGAAGTTCTTCTAACACTACTTTCGGGATTTTTATCAATAATATTCAAAATTCGATCTTCTATCTGTGGAGTACATGCTATTCTCTGCCTTCCAATATCACAAGACCGCTTCTCAAACGAACCAGTTCTCTTAGTCTTTGAAACACCGTCTGAAACATCACATGCGAAGGCAGTTGGCGATCAGGAAACGTTTCAGCATAGAAGCGACGTGCTTGTAAAGAGTTCCCATGAGCACGACCGTACATGAACACCATATCGCTCATTTCAGCATTAGAATACGCAACCATTGTAATTGCTACAAATTGCACAAAACGTCAAATTAAACTTATAAAACATAAAATAGCTGATAAGCACCTGTTTACTGGGATATGTTATATCCATGTACTACTAGGAACACTCGCTGTTATCTCGTAAACGGTTGATATGTTTATTATGACTTTTAACCTTATTTTCGATCGTACTACATGCTCTTAAAATCTTTAAACGATGTTTCAAAACACCCTGTATATACATATTATGATGCTATGAGGTAGCAACACAGTCCGGTGTATAAAAAAATAATTTTTAAATATATTTTATTCAAATTATTAAAATCCAATTGTAGTCATCCCAGTGTCATCTATTTTATTAATCTTAAAGCATAAGTATGTCCTCTTTAATGCCGGATGGTATGCGTGCGGAGATTTTCTGAATGCAACAGCCTAGAGAACGTGCCGGCATTAAAAAAATACGAAGAAACAGTTACCCTCTTTTTATCTGTAGTATAAAGGTCTGATTTCGGTGGTATGTCTGACGACTGAGTTTGCAACTGCGATTGCAATCGCATGACTGCTTTTATTGTATTTTATATACGAACGCATATATACAGACGCACCACCGAATTCAGACCTTAACCCCAGATAACAATTTAAGATTTTCTCAAGCTTTGGTTAAGATTATCGCGACAAGCGAAAAAGTTTGTCTGTAAAGCGTGTCATTGACAAGGGTATAAGCTTGTTGCAAGGTTCTTTCAAGGTTTCTAGTTGACGCAGGACAAGGTTTTCATAAGCTTGTCTGTAAAAACATGTGACAAGGTCAGAATGACAATGTTGAGCCATGCTTCAGAGAAAACGTGTACAAACCTTGATAAAAATTTGCGACAACCAAAACAAAATAGGAATTGGGTATATGGAAGCGGACTCGCTGTTTTAAACTAAAACTGAAACAAACGCACATGATGCAAAAAAATAACTCAAAGTATGGTAATCGATGACAGAATAGCGGGATGACGGTTAAACAAAAAAAGATCAATACTCAATGAACGATTCATTCCGGAAATACACGAGGCAACTGCAAATGATACAATAACCTTGCCACAACGTTTTCATTGAGAAGAGTATAAATCTTGTTGCCTTAAATGTTACGGCAACCTTGTCTCAATGTTCATACTGCTACGCTTATTGCCGTAAATGATACAATAACGTTGTCATAATATTTTATTGTCAATCTTGTCGTCGACAATTCAAAGTCGAGCAAGTGAAACGCTTGTCGTAAGCTTACACGTTATCTGGGACCGAGGATGCTATGGGGTACTGCTGTCCTCCGCACCAATATTCAAAGTTAAAGTGGTTAATTCAAGTGAAATTGTGTGCACAGAACTTATGACTCAAGTATCAATTGAATTGCTAATCGATTTTGTGAGATAAAGAAAACATTAAGTGAAAAAAAATGAGATTTTATTTTATAAATGGTTCGAAATAGTTAGCAGTGTAAAACAACGTAAATAAGAACGCATTTATCTTAGGTAAGTAACATGAAATCGCTTATTTAATAACAATTACGTTTTAAATAGTGCTAATTCTACATTTTGCAATATAATTTAATTATAGAATTATAAATACCTTGAACGTTAAAATTCAAAATTCTCGCGTCTTTCAGATATTTGTATCTGTGTGATTCTATTATTGAATAACGGGTAGATATCAACATATGTAACATTTGATAGTAAAAAATCCTAGATATTGTGTTTCGCGCCGTAAGAATACTTGTTAAAAACTACAATTCATATCTGTCACCTTATATAAAATTTTGTAACCCAAAAATTCAATTAACATATCGGAATAAAATGTCTTATAAGTACTATGAGATTCAAAATGATTGTCGTAATAAAAAAACTGTTTTCCGGAAAAATTTATCTATACTTATTACCAATTTAATGAGCGAAGTTAGCTACATACAAATTTCATACATTAAATGAATTTTCTTGACATTTAGCGACATTGGCGTTCGTGTTGTTCTATCTTTCGATTATTTATTTTATAATTTCTTTCAAACCGTTTATATTTACATCTAATATCACCAACAATAGTATTTTTGAATACTGTAAGAAAATAAGGGAGTTTATCTGTGGTAATTAGCTCAACAAACAGGTAAAAAAAATCAATATTAACATTAAGTGAAATAGTTTATTACATTTTATAATTTTATAGGCTTATCATACACTTCAGCGCAACGAGCTGTCAAAGTTATATTTTCATCCCTATAAAGTTTCTATGGTACAGGAATTATTACCATTAGATCACGATAGGCGATTGGAATATTGTCATTGGTTTAATAACAATTTAAGGGACGATGACTTGCTAAACAAATCATTTTTCTCGGATGAGCCTGGTTTTATCTAACAGGCTATATAATTCACAAAACTATCGTATCTGGTCTGCAGAAAATCCACAGGAATTTCGAGAAACGCAATTGCATCCGTAAAAGTTGGAGTTTGGTTAGCTATGTCCAGGCAACGAATATAGGGCCAATTTTCCTTCGAGAAACTAACAGCCAACGTTACCAACAGATGTAGGAATTGTTTATTGCAGAGTCACAAGAAAATGAGCTTGAAGCAGGTTATTTTCAGCACGATAATGCTCCAGCACATACTGCTCGACAAACCTGCCAATATCTTCAACAGTTTTTTGCTGACAGGGTAGTTAGAGCACAAAGATGGCCACCAAGATCGCCTGATCTAACCCCATTAGATTACTTCATGTTGGCTATCTAAAAAATAGGATCTATAGAACCGCATGCATACCATAGAAGAAACTGAGAGATGCAGTTTTTGTCACTTAATAATTATATTATTGTATGTTATAATCTAAAGTAATAAATAAATTTAGTTAAACACCAGCTAGTACTGAATTATAAAATTATAATTTAGTAAAGTTAAATTAATTACATTAATGCGAGTTCAAATATAGGTTACGTTTTCCTTATTTATCACAGATCCGTTTACTTTCTTGTGTTCCAACACTGACTTAGTTCAAACCTTCATCACAAACACGCGGCATATACCTATACCCTGTTACTATCTGATAGGAGCGCAATTGACAATCTTTTTGAATCTCATAGTATATCGTAATTTAGATAAGAATTTAAATAAAACATTTATTTTTAAGTTGACACTGTACTGAATTAGGACACTTGCAAAACTGAGGAACTCACTGCATCCTCCAAAGACGCTGCAAGTTTTTTCAGCACGAAATACTTGGGGCACAATAACTCACGAGGAAATCGACCATTTGCTGGAATCGCTGCCGCGAAGGGTGGGGAAGTGGTTGTTGAATTATTATTGTACACGATGACAACACGTTTGGTTTTATCTCCGTACCGATGCAACTGGATCACTTCAGTGTTGGTTAGCGTGTTCGTTTTCAAACTGAAATAATTTTGTACTGAAGCGCTTCAGATATACTGATTTAGGGTTTTAGCTGAATCACTTTGAAATATTTGCTTCACTTAACCTCAAATTTGATTTTGTTCATGATTCACTGTTATCTTTTGTCTTAAGAGCCAAAATATTGAAATTCAACAGTTATCTTTGTTATATTCTCTAACGTCAGAAACAGAGAGTATGGTTGTGGTATGTATTTTACGTTTTGAAATATTTAAAAATTTAACCTACGCTTAACTTCAAATTTACGCTCCGGGTTATAAATACAGTAAATTTTAAAATTGCTACCAGTTGTAGTTGTTTTTTAACTGTTAACTTCAGAACTGAAGTTAAAACGGACATTGTAGGCCTAAAACGAAAAGCTGTAATAAATTTTGAAGTGTTTTAATGATATTAGAAACTAAATTAATACGCACGCAGTATGACTCTTTCAAACTCTATTTTTTTTTAAAGTGAATCTAGTGTAAAACCTAATATTTAATCATTAAGAAGTTAAACATTAAAGATAATTTACTTCCCCTTATTTTATTTACCTTTCAATCATTTATAATTAATCTCGACTATGTAAGTACACATACCTACCTGTTTACTCAACGTAATTAAACCGAAGTTTCGATAGAAACATAATCTCCGACGCCTGGCAAGTCCTTTTATAACGTACAAGAAGCGAATTTCCTCGTCCGCGCTTTTCTCCAAACTTACCTCATTTGCTTTTATACTCGGAAATAGCCGGCAGTTATTTCCGGGAGAATTCTATCCCCCCCTACCTCCTTTCGTCCAGCGCGAGCGAACGACGTATATGGAATATGCGACGAGAGCAACAGAGACGAATAATGGTCGTTAATTGGGTTTGGGGCACGGTTTTTCGAAAGCTCCTTTCGATTGAAACGATCGCGTTATAGAATGATGCTTCGGCGAAAAAGTTAACTTCCAATGAATTCGAAATTTTACTCCTTAGAAGTATCAGTATTCTCGGCCTTTATACATTCTTTCGAAGAGTAAATTAATTAAAAGATACTGTGTTAAGAATACTGTAGCAAATAAAGTTGGTGAACTTTATTATAAAATTCAATTTTTATTGCATAAAATGTGCTTTTTTTTTTCTTTTTAACTTCGGTCTTGCATGTACACTATGTTAATAAATAATTAAATGCGAATGGAGGGGGCGTTTTAGGTAGGCAATCAATCAGACAAAGTCATACAGTTGTGATCCGTAATGCGCAATTTTTTTAAAACGTAATATTTCGATTTTTATTTCATTGTGTACTTATATTTATAATCGTGCATTTTATTGTCAAAATTAAATCGTTATAAGTAGAGACCTGATTATATGCAAAGAAAAACTGGAATATATGCGCATATATATGCATCGATTTTTGAGAAAATATGCATAAACCTGGGGCGTATATGCAAAAAAATTGCGACAACATGCAAAATTTTTACATAAAACAATTAAGAGCAGAAATTTAAACATTAACTTTATTGCACAAAATTTTTTCACAACATATTTTTAAAACAATTTATAATTAAATGTTTTTCAAAATTGTGTAAAAGAAAGTTTTCTCTTCTATCACAATACATATGTTTCGAAATAGAAAAGCTTCTTTCAATATCCACAGATGTAATTGGTGCATTTTTTAACTTTGTAATACATTCTAAACTAAAATTAAAGTCGAAATCGTTTACTGTTTCACCTTCCAAAATTTTCTTTTAACTTTCTTCAATTTCAAATACCCCGCATTTTTATTTATCACTTTTTTAAATTTATCGTATATAGAATTACCTATTGTACCCTTAACCTTCTTATATAGCATATCAAATTCGTCTACTATTTCGACTGATTCCGAGAGCGACATCCCTTGCGTTTCTAGTTTACGAATGGAACTTGAAACAAAGCTATAATTTGACTTAATATACAAAGGTTTTGTAGCAATTCTGTTGATGTTACTTATCTTTTTACAGTTTTCTAGAGGCAATGCAGTCAGCAGTGATTTCAGAATTACATTTTTTTCCTTCAAAATTATCGGCGAAAAAAAATTGCAGCCTCTAACCATGTACCCCATCTCGTAATAATCGGTTCAGGAAGCAACCTAACACCGGGAAGTCGCTCTTTATAAAATTGGATTCGTAAAGGTGCTTTTAAAAATGCTTTTTTGACATTGCTAATTAAATCATTAATCATGGGAATTGATTCCTAATGTCTTCGGCTACACGATTGAACCCATGAGCTAAACAAGTAGTATGAATAATGTTATATAATTTTTTTTTAAGTTTTTGCGCGGCTTTTATCATGTATGGGTGCAGCGTTGGACAACATTAGTTAAATTTTTTCACAAGGTATACTTCCAGGTAAAAGAAATTTGATAAACTTCTTGAACGAATTCGGCAATTGTCACATTATTTTTTTTGAAGTTCTTTAACAATAAATTAAATATGATTTACCTACAATATCTTCATGAAGAATTTCTATTAACAAAATGGAAATATAACGGCACACTTATCCGTACTTTCATCTATCATGATTATAAATGAAAATTATTCCCTACCATTGGTTGAATTTTCTGCTATTGTTTACTGGTGACAAGATGTGATATAATTTTTTCGTAAGTACTTTCGTCAGGTATATTATGTTTGCAATATTTTTGCAGAAATGATTTCAACTAACATTTGTTTATTCTTGCTATGGTATGTTTAAACGAAATTAATGCGTTACACAGATCCGTATTATATTCTTCTTGTTCTGAGTTTCGTGAAGTTGATGCTACACATTGACGTATAGATGTGTGCACACATGCAGATCGCTTTAGTTTTTCACATTTTCCAATATGTGATGGAGTTTTTAGCGTGTTGATCAATCAGGTATTTTCTCTCAGAGACACCTACACAACAATTGTCATTTTATATCAAAGTTAAAGAATTTAAAACAATTGTAACGCTTTTAGTAAATTAAACTTACTAGTTTACTGCAGGCTCGACAAATATTTTGTCGCATCCTTTACCAGTTTAGGATATGCTTAATGCATAAAGAAATGTTGTTCGCTATACTCATTGTATGTACACAGTATTTAAAAACGTAACACAATTACATGCTGTTTCGCTCAAAGATATTCAATGAATGAACAGTTTATTTAGGAATTAATAATAATAAAACGTATTTACCATATCTCTTCTGCTAGGTGAAATTAACCCCGTGCAGTTCTTGGAAAAAAGGTATTAGAGAAACTAATGTAAAAGATTTATCGTTCTGAGAATTGTCGGTTGTCGATTTACATTAGGAATTCCTAGGAATTTTCACTAATAGAAAGGATAAGAAAATGCTTAAATATGCAATATATGCAACTTTTGTAAAAATATGCGTAGAAATGCCTTAATATGCAATATATGCAATCACTAATTAGCGCTAATTACCTTCAATTAGTGTAATACGTCTACATATAGACTATAATTAAAGATATGCAAGAAAATAAAATATATGCACTTTGCATATAAGCCGGTCTCTAGTTATAAGCATCAGTATTCGAATAATTTTCCCCATATTTGAACCGCTTACAGACGGGTTTTAAGATGTATTTGGAGATAGTGGGAGTAACAGCTGTCAAAACTTGACGTATGTATCGTATGTATTATCAAAGGAAATCAGTGACCTGTAAGTAGCCCAGTTCAAATCTGCATAAAATAACCATTATCACACCGCTTATAAACCAGCAAACCTTCTAATCTAATTTAAATATATTACTAATAGGTACCCCTTTATCTTCATACTTCGTAAACAACCTTAGTGTATACACAAAATAGCAGCTTCGGGCTTATTTGCCCGTTCTGCTCAATTAATAACGTCTAAACTCCGAGCGTACAATCCCCTGCATATTCTCTTATAATCCGCTATTAATGAATAGCCGACTATCTTTCGCATTTACACCTTATCCCGCTATAATATTTATGCCAAGGATTCTAGTACCAGAACCATTATCACCACAAACATGAGTTTGACACACCGTTCCGTCATTTTCAGTTCGAGTCGAGTTTTTAAACTTGACTAATGGTGTTTGGAATAAATCTACAATTATGATATATAAACGCTATATATTTTAAATTTAAATGTAAATCCGGTACAAATACAAAGAGATTGTGCAGAATCATCCAAAGATCATTCATTTTTGATGTAAAACTATCACATTGCCAAAAAATCAACAAAGTTGAACAAATTATTCCTTCTATACCTTCCCCCTCCTTCTGTAACACTTCTAATGTCATTGAATATATAATGTTGGAAAAAGAATTACTTACATTTGGTTATATTTTTATTGCAAATTTTATCTGCGATTTATTTTTAGCGATTGTTCGTTTTATATTTTATAATTCGACTACTATGTTAAAAATAGTGGCTAAAAGATATTTTTGTACAAAACAAAATTAAAACGTGTATGTAAAGAATCAAATGCCCATACATGGTATTTAAGAAATCGATGATTGCAAACAAAATAATTTTGACATTTTCAAAAACTTGTGTACTGGTTTTTTTAACCACGGTAACCCGTAAAATTAAAAATAAAAACAAAGCGATAACAACATCCAAAAGAATTTGAAGTAATACTTGAAATTGTAACAATTTCTTTCCTGAGCGTACTATCATTAGTAATTGCATAGAAAAATTATTTGTCAAATCATCTAAGATCATTTAATTAGAGCGTCTTAGTAGATTTTTAATTTCTGCCTTTCTTAATTCCACTAATTTTAAATAAAACAGAAATAAAAATAAGTTTGTTACATTATTTACCCCTTTAAACCCTTTTTGGATTTGATTAAAAACACATCTAAAACCTTCATAAACGCATTTACCCGGAAAAGGTCATTTACATAATTATATTGATGATCTTTTGAAAATTCATCAAAATGCCTTTTCACTACTTTTTGTATTTTCCAAAAAAAAGTTGGAGTAATATTCCACTTAGTTGCTATTTGAGCTGCTTCATTTTTTGCAGAAGTGTACAAGGTTCTTATTTGCTGTTTGTAAAGATTTTGCTGTCGTCATAAGGTTTACATTTTTTTTATTGTAATAATTTAAAAATTAGAAGCCAACTTTGTTTCACTCAATATTTTTAACAGTTATACAAAGGAACACTAATCCAAATCTACTCACTTTTTTTATAAGCCCAGATGCCTCGGCTTGTTTTTCTTTTCAGAGATATTTCAGAAAGAGGTTCTAATAATCAACAAACGCAATTTAATTTCGCAAGCAAAGTCAGTCATCTTCTGCCCCAAGGCTAGGATTCAGTTTTTTTAATGTAATTTGTTGTTCTCGTGTAAATGTCGACAATAAATCCCACCTTTTCGTATTATTACTAAAAAATGTATAATATTTTCTACAGTTGTAAAAAATTCAGAAACATTACAACTTTTGGCAGCATCATTAATAACTACATTTATATTTTAAGATATACAATTAATGTACAGTCAACAGTTACGTGAATTATCACGTAAATAAAAATCAT
This sequence comes from Protaetia brevitarsis, assembly GCA_004143645.1. Taxonomy (NCBI): domain Eukaryota; kingdom Metazoa; phylum Arthropoda; class Insecta; order Coleoptera; family Scarabaeidae; genus Protaetia; species Protaetia brevitarsis. The sequence goes on from RXPK01000129.1 coordinate 634,468, forward strand.
GATTTATAACATCAATTTCCTTGGATTTTGAGCAAACTTGTCAATCACTTCCTTGATTAGTTGCTACTTTTTTTCTGCAACTAATTTTTCTATGAAATTTCATTAAACATAAGTCGTTAAGTTTAATCGATTTTCTGTCATGGTAGATCGTAGCCAAGCTTTCACTCTGCGTAAAGTACTGAATGACCCCTTGACCGTACTTGTTGATTTTCGTATTTGGGAATAAGTGGTTGTCTCTGTTTATCTATCTCTACACGTTGAAACTCAATGATACCGGCAAATGATATAGCATTCTTGCCTTTTTTATGAATCTAAATTGTTTCATTTTTGTTCTATTCCAGGAAAACGTTGTGAATAAAGATTAACAGCATCATCGATATTCCTACCACTTTCTCCATAGATGTAAATCATTTCAATTCACTCTTATAATGTTATAGCCTCCATTACTGTTCAAATATTCAACACTAACTAATTTGTATTGGATTAATAATTAATAATCTAAATGTATAACTATTCACAGCTTTTCAAGTACGGTTTTGTATCGTTGAATAGCATTCCAATTGCGAATAAATAAATGTATCGAAGTGAAGGGGCACAGTTTCGAACACATGGCTTTTTGAAATGTTAGTTTATGTTAAAATAAAAAAAAACACAAAATCACGTTTGCTTGCTTCCCTTTTTTGTGTATCTTTTCTAGACGTTCACAATCATGTTTTTTGCGATTACAGCGCAATCTGTTACGAATCGAAAAAAAAGATTCAAACAAAAACTATATACTTGATAGCGTAGAATCCGAATCTGCAATACAAAATGGGGGTTAGGTGGGGGATCGAGTTCGGCACCATTCAGTGAGCCCCTTACATTATAACAAATCTTATTAAGATGTTTTTTTGATTTGATGCAGTATTTTAGAGCTATTCCGTTGTCTCAAGATAAAAAACTCACCCTGTACAATAGTAATAATAATAATAATGTCTTTATTAAACTTAAGAAAATGTACATGCGCAGTTATGCTCCCTTAGATACAAATTTACTCAATCTGAGGGCGAGGCCCAGTTCAAAACTGCTCATGCTTAACCCCGTATTATATAAAACGTAACATTGCACTAAATGCCTAAAAATTAACATAGTTTAGATACTATAAATAGATTAAGTAAACCACTGCCTATTAAATACACAAAAAACAAACACAAAATGATAATCTCAGCCTACATTGAAATTGGAAGCGTATACGCACAGACACGCGCGTATACAAGGGGGGGGGGGGTAATGGGGGTAATTACCCCCCCCCCCCCTGAGCCAACGAATCCTACTTGTAAATCAAAATTTTGCATTTAAAGACAAACATTCACCCTTCCTTTTCCTTTTTTTTGTGTAATTACCCCTCCCATGATGACACTATTCAAATTGTATCGAAAAAGAGTCGACCTTTTTTTTTTTTTAGTTAAAATAAAAATATCGTCTCTATTACCCCCCCTATAAACTCAAGTTGTATACGCGCCTGCGCACAGATATACTAATTTAATTTAACAACTTGACAAATAAAACATTATTATTAATATTACGGTACATAGAAATATTTCAGTCCATATATGGCAATTATTAAAATTAATTAAACTAACCTAGTTGAGATTGAAATAGGCTAGCCCTCAGCTCACGCTTGAACCGCTTGATATTACAACTTTTGAGCTGTTCAGGTAAACCATTATATTTACTGTATATACAAAACGTGAAAGACTTCTCATACAAAGGCAACCTATGACAGGTGGCGATATCAGTCCACGCAAACGGGTCGTAATATTCTGAACATCTGTTCTAAATCTTATTTTCGAATACAAATATATAGGTGTTTTTTGAGGTTAAAACTTTACGGTAAAGTGACATAGTTTGTAATTCTCTTCTATTGGACATATTTAAGCAGTCAGTGTCGATGAGCTTGTACGTAATATGCTGAAATTTTCTGATGCCATGAATGTACCTTAAACATGAATTTTGTACCTGTTGTATTCGCTTTGATGAAATGAAATTTAAGCAGGAATGATAAATCTTGCAAGCGTAAGTAAAATTTGAGAGTACGAATGCATCGCACAAGGTTTTCTTAATAGTTTTATTTAGAACGGCTCTGAAAGGATACAATTTCTTAAGGTTCCAATAAGCTAGTCTTATACATTTACTAACTTGGTCTCTAAAGTGAAATGTATTGTGGAGCAGCAGACCTAAACTTTTTCCTCTATTCACAATTGGAATATCAACGTTATCAATCTTTACATTGATTTAGTCGTCCAGGGTTCTGCTTAATTCACCATTACCAAAAATCATAACCTGCGACTTAATCGTGTTTAGAATATAGTGAGTGCATAGTCGAATTATGCCATATAACCGTTAGATCGTCATTAACTTTAGCCACAGCATCTCTCCAGTTTTTATATTTAAACGAATAATAGAGCTGCATATCATCAGCATACTGATGGGCTTTGACATGTTTTACGTTATTTAAAATAGAAGTTGTATACAATGAAAATAAAATCGGACTTACTATAGAACCTTGTGGCACTCCTCTACATAACGTCAATGTTTCCGAAAGTGAATTCAATCTAACGCGTTCTGTTGGTTATATAGTCAGCAATTAACTTTACTGAAATCCGTCAAATCCCATCCTAGCAAGAAGACCGAGCAAAATTTTATGATCCACAGTATCGAAAGCCCTCGTAAAGTCGAGAAGCACCATTATGGTCATCAGACCCTGATCGGTCGAAGCCAAAACATCATCAGTGACCCTGACGAAAACCCGACTGATAATATGTAGTGTCAAAGTGTACTTAATATGAATTTTATCACTTGAGATGGTGAGCGCAAGTTTATGTTGCTTATTTATATATTTCTGCTTGCATAGATAAACCATTCGGTACTTTAAGAACGTTGAATAACGGGCAGAACTGAAGTAATTAACTGTTGTGTGATCTTTGTGCTCCATGAATAAACATTTAAAGGATTTTAATTATCAGACACTAGAAAACAGTACTTATTCAAAGCTCATTACATTCGGAAGAGAATAAAAAAACTACTTGGGTATTGGAAGAACATAATAAAACATTTCAAGCAATTTCTGAACATATCAAAGAATTACTTTGTATTTATATATCCTGTGCGTTTCAAAACGTAGAAGAAAAAGCGAACTTATTCTAGTTTTTGAAACATTTAAACACGTTTTATAGCGTATTTATTTGGTGAGGCGTCAAAATAGGATTCAGCAAGGATTTGTTGATAATAGTTTATGGAATTCAAGGAACTTGAAATAGAAACAACAATAAATACGTTATTATAATTTTTTATTTCATATCCGAAGCTGTGTTTTTATAATCACTCACATATTTGTTCATAAATAATAATAGTAGTAACAAAACGATGCGTTAAAAATCAGCGGGGAAACTAAAAAAAAAAAACAAAACAACAGAAGTGGGAACGAAAGGTAACGTATCAAGAATCGTTGTTACTGAAACGAATTGTGTGAGAAATAAAATCAAACGTTATGAATGGGTATCTTCTATTTCCATATTTAATCTTAATTATGTATCATAAATACCTATTGTATTTTGTATATTGTCATTTTCGAATTTTATCCTAAGTTTTTTTTCCTCAATTAATAAACATCATAAACACAACTATTTTAAATGTAATTATTTATATCACCAAAAAGAAAATTAATTACACATATGTACCTAAACACGCGCAGCATATTCGGCAGAGCACAAACATTTTATAACGAACGGAAAATAAGATTTCATCTTGCATCTTGTAATCCGTTACTAGAGATTTACTTCACTATTACATTCTATATTATCGTACTAATAATATTAAGGCAACGTTTTCATTTCACTTATGCTGTATAACTTGCTGTATTTACTAAACATATTATAGTTTGCTACTAAATATGTAAAAACGTACTTGATGTATGTATGTAAGGTGGTTAAGTATATGTATGTACCTAGTTACTAATTATAATAGTGTAATAATAATAATAACAAAGGCGACTTTTATATTACAAATAACGCGCAGGTTACACATTCCATCTTTATTTATCATTTATTTTTTGTTTTTACTTAATTAAATCGGCATGTTTTTCTTGCATCAAAACAGAAACGAAACCAAACGAAATAATAGTAGGGTAAATGAATTAAATGAGAAAAAGATACATCTCCAGTTAAGATTATCGTGAGATCGAATAAAAGAATTAAATCGCAACATTAGATTTGTCATGGCATTTACCTGATAATAAATTGTCATTTTCCAATCTTCTATATATTAAAAGTTAATGTGAATATCAAAATATTTCTAGATAAATATGATAATACTTTTCTGTTAACAAAATACTAAATAATATATTTTTTATTTTCGAATTTTTCTAATATCGTAAAGCCTAGTGTGTCAAATAAACTTATTATTGACTCTATAATAAAAATATGAAATTGTGTATTTGCCAATATAACTTTTTTATCAATCAAATAATTCAATTTCAACAATTCTTCCAATTAGTTTTTTATTAATTTCATCCTGTATGGAAATTGAATTCATTCTATATTTTCTTTTTGTATTTAAAAGGACATTAAATATCTATATCTATCCTTTAATATAAAAAAAAAGTTATGCAAAAAAATAAAAATTATCAAAAAAAATGTTTCTGAAGCGTACAAATAATAGAAATTTTTATAAGCAAATAATCTAAAAAATCTAGTTAAAAAGAAACATGTCTTAACTCTGACAACAATAAATTTATTTGACGTTGACAGGCAAATGTCAAACTTGACATATTAACACCAATTAATTATAATCACGACCTGCTAGATGACTTTTGACAGTTTGCTTTATACGGCCTGTCTAATCATTCAAATTTACATTGAATTGTATGTTACATCAGAAATACGGTAAGTAGCGACATCTGCAGGACATTTGAGAATACATACTTTCTTGACACGTCAAAATAATAATAATAATAATAATAATGGCGCACAGCTGATGATAATAGCCTGGTTTATATTAAAACTAAGTAGGATAAAACTATGTAACCAAATAACTGTCTAATTTAAATAACCAATAAGAAGTGAAATATAACATTAAAAAAATCTAATATTTCGGTTTTTGACGAAGCAAACAGATTAATTTTGGAAAATATTAACTTCAACACTTGTCAATATGACATATATTCAAATTTAAATTAATATTTTGCTGTCACAATCTTGCCAAACTGAGAGATAAGTATTTTTTCCAAAAAAAAGTCCGATAAGTGGCGCCAGTTATGAACACGGCAACTATTGATTTGACAGGCCGTATAAAGCAAACTGTCAAAATCATGAAGCAGGTTGTGTCTATAATAGAGGTCTGTAGATGCAAAACTCGGTGAATGCTGCAAACATTATATTTGTGGCTATTACCAAAAAAAAAGCTTTAACGTGACTATGTGTTATTGATGTCTGCAGCTTTTAGAGAGAGAGGTGATAGATATAAGCCTCCTGCCTATGCTCAAAGAGGTGCTGCACGGCCTTGAATCCTTAAGAAGAGTAAATTTTGAATTTAAATTAAATCTATCAGACTTGCATTTGCCGAGTTTTGCATCTACAACCCCAGTAGCAAAATTTAAATTTTCCACAATTATTCTTAGTAACTTTAACAGAAAGACATCAAAGTAACTAGTAATCTAATACAAAATTACTAAAAATAATTGCGGGAAATTTAAATTTTGCTACTAGGGAAGCCTCAATAATTAAATAATGAATAAATGAACCCATTTTGATCTAAAAATATAAATTTTGAAAACGCAAAATGAATCAAGGATTAAATAATCACAATCACCCAATATTTATCAATAAAATTTAACATTTTCTGTCTTTTTTAATTCGATTTAATTTTCATTTTGATCTCACGACACATATATATGAATTATCTGCTTTTTAGTCACAACCTATTAGAAATAAAGTTTCTTCTTCTTAATAGCAATATTTCGAAATTAATTAATACTAGCGCAAGTGTAGTTTAAATGCAAATATTAAGTAACAAATAAATGCATGAAAATTACTAACACTAAAAACGCTCTTTTTTTTAATTTTTGCTATGTATATAATTTTGTTTTCTTATAACATATCCCAAATAATTTTCACGCCATTTCAAGTATTACAATCAGTATGAGGCCTAAAACGCGGGTTAATATTAAAAATGAAGTAATTAATCATCACATAAACGCTTTCATTATTCAAATTAACATAATCTATGACGCTTTTCTTTTGATGTATTTATTATACATCAATAAATGATTTATTATTATAGCTAATTACTTGTTTTTATATATTTTCTATGAAACATAGACGGAAGATAGTATCTTGTTACGTGTAAATAGATCTAAGGCCAATTATAATATATAGATTGTTAAAATAATACCATGAAAACGAAGCTTTTTTTTCGATTTCAACATTGAAAGACTTTATTTATATTCGTAAAACTGGCAAAATAAATGTAATAATAATAATAAGGTTATATTTATGGCAATGAACGAACTATTATAGGGGTTATAGTTTGAATAATTATCTTTATATTTTTCCCCAAATGTTTAAATTAAATTTTTGAAAACGTTTGCAACTTTTGCTTAGTGACCTGAAAAGCAGATAAATTCTCTATGAAAAAATTAAAAAAAATTATTTCTTGGAGATAAATGAAAGAAAAAATACAGTGAGACAAAACACACTCAAAAAAAAACATATTTGTACAAGGATGTTGTTACATAAAATAAAATATCTAACAAAATAATAATAATTATTATATCTAATAATAAGCTATGTACAACGTTATAATTATTTTAGCTTAGCTTTTTATATATATAATATGTATAATATATATTTATAATATAACATAATAATTATGTATATTGAAGGTGATGTGTTTCCTGGTCACTAGAGGGCCGTCGTGGTCCCGTGGTACCGCCATCTACGTTTCGTTTCGCGCAACAACGAAATGAATGTCAAAATTCTAGGTTAGGTTAAATTTTTTTGACGTACCATTTAAAAAAAGCTTGTTATAAATAATAAATTAGTTTATTAAACATTAATTAAGTACATTTAAAAGTCTATTTAAATTTTCTCTTCTACAATATTGTCCTTTTCATTTATAATTCACAGCGACAACGTATAATAAAAGCGAAAAAAAATCTAAGAGCACCAACAGAATCATCCAATACGTTCGTCTTATTGTTTATATCTATATAATAATAGCCTACTTGATAAAAAAAAAGAAAGGAATTGCAAATGGCATAATTGCAATAATGGAAAGCGAAAATCGTCTTCAATTAGTAGATATATTACGATTCCCTTTTAATATTAAACATTAACAACTCACTTTTAATTCTCAATCAAAATATTTAAAAACGAAAACATCCCGATTATATTCTAAGATTATTATTTAATATCAGTCTTATGTTATAGCGAAATCTTGTTTTTTTCTTTTTTGAAAAAAAATGGACAAATTGAAATTATTACAATTATTATTTTTATTGTTAGGCAAAATTGTAATTATTAGTAGTAAAATATTAGGAATGTGAAATGTAATGTAAATTTCTTTCTTATTTTCTCCCACCATCGTAGTAAGTAGAATATATGTACAAGCAAAAGAATCTGGAAAATATACAGTGCGTGTCCAAAATTAAGTTTTCAACGTGTTTTATTAAGTTTAATTATAAAACTTGTGAATTAGGAAAATTTTGTGCTGATTTAACATGGTGCAAACAGAAAACTCTCAGATATTATTATGTTAATAATGCTTGCATATTCTCACATATTTCAAATTAAAAAAAAATACTTTTAGCTGACAAAAGGTGTATTGCATATTTTTATTAACTTTTCCGCAGTTAAATATAATGATTTTTTCATCTAAAATCAGATTTCTTTCAAAAATATGTAAAGATGTACAATATTTTTGATTAAATTACTTTTTCAGCTTCAATTTTAATCGAAATAAAAAAAAAAGAACGAAATTAAGAATAGGCGATGAAAATTTAACTTTTGGACACTTGCATACAATGTATGAATGTAAATCATCTTTTTTGTATTCTTTATGTTAAAAAAAAACTATAACAAAAATTAGCGAGCTTGTTATTATATAATACAAGCGATCAAATATTTCTCTTACTTTTGACAGGTGTCAAAAGATAATTCGCTCAGCAAATTCATTTATTTGATCGGTATATTGCACAGTATTCTTAAAGCTAAACAAACAAAAAATATTAAGCATATTTTCATCATTATCTTAGCGGTATAACCGAATATTTTACAATCACCACCGATAGATGGCGCTAGGCGTATTCGTGGTTACGTGAAACACACACAGATGGCGTTCGAGACGGCCTGTTACTTTTTAATTCGTGGAATGTCTCGTTTCGTACATACCTTTTTGGTATGTACTATAATTGGTAGTTTTTTTTTTTATTATCATTATCGATTGGCCTTGAAGAGTGGAAAATAAACACACCACCGTCTCACTGGAATCAAAAGCGTTGTTTCGCCGCTACGATGCGTAGTCCCACGAAACGTGTATGTCGGGCGGGGCACGGAACTCCTCCAAGCAGAAAGGATCGAAAGGACCCTGAGGGATGCCCAGGAGGGGATCGTAACCGCCCAGATCGGTATTGTCTTGTTGTATGTCGTTGTGATTGTTGGTGGTCATGTGATTGTGGTTTAGAACGTGGTTTAAATTGTTGTGGTGTTGATTGGTGGTGTCGCTAGGTAAGAGGGACTCCAACCAATCGTCCGTATCCATGGGGACCGGCATTTGTTCGTTGTTATTTTGAACGTTATCGTTATTTTGTTGCCCCAACTCCATTACCAACTGATTAATATCCATATTCTCCAAAGTATCCTCCAGAAAATCGGACGCATCCAAACCTAGCACAGTTTCAGGACTGTTGACATCAACTTGCTGCGTTTGAGTTGCGTTAGGAAAGACTGGTTCGGTATTTCTAGCTGCTCCAGCTGATCCCGGAGTTGAAGGATCGTTAGCAGCGCTCGGAGGTAATTCACCATTCTTGATCAGTATCTCCAAGACGTCGTCAACGATTTGACTTTTAATATTGTTCTTTCCTTTCTTACAATTAGTCACTTCATCGTAGTGAGGCGGTGGGGGTTTTACGTCGTCTTCAAACTCGGTTTTTATCTCAGGGGCCGTTATGACCGGGGTAACTAGAGAATTTAGGAACTGGGAAGCGAATTCGCCCGCCCGTGACCGTTTAAGATCTTCTTATTCCCCTGCACTAACTGATTGAGCACCAAGGAGGCGTCAGCGCCGTTCAACAAGATGCTCCCGGCGGTCAAATTCTTCTGATTTTGAAACGCCACGTGTTGCTGCTGTTGGATGCGTTGCTGTTCCTCCGCCTGCCTCGCTTTGAAAACTTGCAATTGAATCTGTTCGGCCATCTGCTGTTGCTGTTGTCTGGCTATGTGCTTCTGCAGGGCGATTAATTGTGCTTTGGTCGGCTCGTGTCGCTGCTTCTAATTTCATCTGCGATAAAGTTAATTCCCTCTGCAATTCTTCGATCTGCCGTTGCTGCTTTTTCACTATATCGTCGTTGAAATCGTTCGGCTCCGCTTTGACGACGTGAGCTTGGACTTGCATCGGTTGCGGAGGTAAAGGACTTAAAGGACTGGACACGTCCATCAATTCAGTTTCTTCCGCCATATGCGGAGATCCTATATCGTTGTGCATTTGCGGGGAATTGTGTTGGGAATCTTCGCTGATAGATTTAACCGAAGAGCATGTTTCCTGCATGCTGTTAGTGTCAGGGGGATTATTATTGTTATTAGTAAAAGGTTTTAATCGTTCAATCAGTTGGGGCTTCGACCCGGATACAGGCAAATTGCGCCTCTTCAACTCCGCTTTTAGGTCGCTAACTTTCATGTCTTCCAACCTCCCGATTAATCGGCAAGAATTACTCGATTCAGATGTGGTGGAGGTTGACGGCGATGGTTGGGGGTTGTTCAAATTATTATTACTCTCCTGCTGATTCTTCTGAGAAGCCGGTAATATGATTTGGGGATATTTGTGCTGGAGTTGCAATTGGCATTGCAGCAATAAAGTCTGCTGTTGTAGCAGGAGATCATACGACGACTCCCCTGAAGCATTAACGCTATTGCTCGAAGACTTTTGCGCACTGGGAGGTCCTTTGTACTCGTGAAACTTTATCGTGCGCGTCTTAGCGCCGATTTGCTCTTGGATTTCTTCCTGTTCTTATCCTTTCCGGGCGCGTCACTCTTCCCAGGCGATTGTATCGATCTGGGCGTGTAAGAAGTTGCCGGTAGCGGTGGGGGGATAGGAGTTGCTGGTTGCGATACAATAGAAGGCACAGGACTAGCGATGGACGATAAGGGACTTAATGTTGACGTAGACGACACTAAAGACGCGGGACTAGACGCAGTTCTATGGTGGATCAACGGCGCGAACACTATCTCACTATTACCACTGTTATTATTGTCTTTACTCAATACCGGCGTGGCTGTTGTCGTTACCACGACAGTACCTTCCGTAGCCGGGATTAGAGACACTACGATTCCCGCGGACTTGGCGGCAGTTTCTAGCACGTCACTAGGTCCCGGGCTGACCAAATTGTCTTCGGAACTTTGCGAGTCATCTTCGGGATTCACGTAAACGTTGGGATGCTGCGGCCTGTTCAAGTTACCCTGACTGGTCGCTTTGTAGGGTATCCAACCCGCTTTGACCATATGCTCGATGGGTTCCTCGGTGTGTAAGATATTCTTCTCGATCAGTTCTAGGGGGCCGGGCCTGTGGGATAGTTGATCGTTCAGTTGGTCGGCCAGGCGAGCCTTCTTCAGCATGCGCTGCTTCTCCGCTAAACTGGGATCGAGGTGGCCCGGATCCGATTCTAGGATGTGCCGCCTTTCCAGTTCCTGTCTGGAGGACGTTGTTGGATCTTGGCTTTGAGCATGTCGCCCGTTTTGGCGCGTTCCAATTGCCTCCGTTGGTCGTGGAAAGCGGCCGGCGCTTTGCGTGCTAAGGCAATAGAAGGAAGATCGATTAATTATCGCACAAACACGTCAGGATTTTAAAAACTTACAAGGCATGATTCCTTGCGCGACCAATTGGTCCAATGGCCGTCTGAGCATCAATTTCACTTTGAGCGCTGCAACAAATACGAAAACGTGGTGAGATATAAAAGCTGATAAATCGATCAAAAGTTAAAATAACGCGAAACATGTGTGTCGTCATCGACTATTTCTAATGGACAATGATCTCCTAGCCCGGATAGCGGTTCTCTTTTGTGAACTGGCGTGTAGTTTCGATCAACGAACCGATTAATTAAGTCACTTAATTAGTCGGTGTCTTAAAATTATAAATCTCTTTAACATAGATTTGCACCGTTTGCTGTAATCCTAACAGAACAACTAACTAATTAATTATCAATGATTCCTCGGTTTTGTTGGTCTCTGGTACTGTTAGGATGTGTACTATATACTATATACTACCTTTGGTCGAAAAATTATTCATGAAATGCGATACATTTGCTGCACAATTTTCTAACACAAAGTTTATTGCATAATAGATAATTTCTATATACATATTATTATGTTTGTAATTAGTAGAGACCGGATTATATGCAAAGAAAAACTGGAATATATGCGCATATATATGCATCGATTTTTGAGAAAATATGCATAAACCTGGGGCATATATGCAAAAAAATTGCGACAATATGCAAAATTTTTACATAAAATAAATAAGAGCAGAAATTTAAACATTAACTTTATTGCACAAAATTTTTTCACAACATATTTCTAAAACAACTTATAATTAAATGTTTTTCAAAATTGTGTAAATTGTTTGCTGGTAACAAGATGTGACATAATTTTTTCATAAGGTACTTTCGTCAGGTATATTATGTTTGCAATATTTTTGCAGAAATGATTTCAAATTAACATTGTCTAATCTTGCTAATGGTATGTTAGACGAAATTAATGCGTTACACAGATCCGTATTAGCTGCACACATGCGGATCGCTTTAGTTTTTCACATTTTCCAATATGTGATGGAGTTTTAGCGTGTTGATCAGTCAGGTATTTTCTCTCAGAAGACACCTACAACAACAATTGTCATTTTTTATCAAAAGTTAAACAATCTAAAAACGATTGTAAAGCTTTTAGTAAAATTAAACTTACCAGTTTACTGCACGCTCGACAAAATATTTTGTCGCCATCCTTTACCAGTTCAGGATATGGCTTAATCCATAAAGAAATTTTGTTCGCTATACTCATTGTATGTACGCACAGTATTTAAAAACGTAACACAATTACATGCTGTTTCGATCAAAGATATTCAATGAATGAATAGTTTATTTGGGAATTATTAATAATAAAACGTATTTACCACATCCCTTCTGCTAGGCGAAATTAAACACGTGTAGTTCTTGGAAAAAAAAGTATTAGAGAAATCAATGTAAAAGATTTATCGTTCTAAGAATTGTCGAATTACTAGGAATTTTTACTAATAGAAATGGTAAGAAAAAGCTTAAATATGCAATATATGCAACTTTTATAAAAATATGCATAGGAATGCCTAAATATGCAATATATGCAATCACTAATTACCGGTAATTAACTCAATTAGTGTAATACGTCTACATATAGACTATAATGCAAAAAATAAAATATATGCACTTTGCATATAATCCGGTCTCTAGTAATTAGGATGTATTTAATATGTTACTTCTAGCAATTAAAATATGTTACAAATTTAAAAATAAAATTCTTATATAAATTAGCAGGTGCCCCTAATATTATTGTACATAGGAGGTACAGTTTATAATATAAATATTGATATCAACAATATTGAAAAATTTGAAGATCTGCCATCAAATTTTGCCAATACACTCTCGTAATTTGACAAGCGCTTTCTTGGCCCATACCAATAAAATATTTTAATAAGAACAGACAGGTACTATCGATGTGTAGTTTCTACCGCGTACGATTCAAATCATTAATCTTTTTTTGTTGAAAAAGGGAATCACAATAAATCTGAAAAGGTTGTACGTCACCTCAACCCTAACCAGAGATAACTATACTATAGGAGATGGGTAAGTTTAATGGAGCAAACTGTTAACAAAATTCTAGTAGTTACAAAGGGACGTTTGTAGATGGCGCTGTAACTCTTGTTTGGTAACAAACTGCAGGAAACTATTTTGTTTAGGTACATTTACAAATTCAGGTGATTTAGGTTGCTGGCACTGATACGTCAGCCGTCATTTTTGTTTTCGTTTTTATAAGCACAATCACAAGGACGCTATTTTTATTTTGGTAATTTTTAATACACGTAGAGTTTCGATTTGCTTGTGATTACTTATATATATTTTTTTTTTATTGGCGTGGTACTTATACAGTGGCGGTGGTGGTTTATGTTTATATCTTGACAAACTTTTACTAAAGTGAAATTTATAGGATAGTTTAGTGACTACGTTTTTTTAAATAATACATTGACTTTAATTATACTCTAGTTTTAGGTGTAGTTAGTTATTTAAAGCACTCTACAGTTAGATCATAGATTACCTTGATATTACCTAGATATTCCTTGAGGATATAAAAGGTACGTTAGTTATATTGTCATGTTTGGAAATAATAATAATTACTACGATTTGTATAGGAATACGGAAGGATTTTCTGTTATAAATTTAAAACTTACATCTTAAATCATTGAAAGTTAAAATACAAGTCTGTAGGTATTTTTGTAAATATATATCGCGATTGTGATTATGATTCTAAGATTATTCGTTACGTTACAGCGATTAATCCGCGATTTGTTCTAGTTTTCCAACGCACCGATTTGTTTAATACATATATCCTCATATTTTCAGCCATATTGCTGTTGGAAATGTACAAACAAACCACTAGTAACCGCTCCATAGGTACGATTATTGTGATTTATAATCGCTTGAATTGCGATTTGATTTTTCAAACGTGATTACTTTCAACCACGATTTAAATTCATACTTTCCCAACGATACAATTTATAATCGCACACCTAATCACAATCGCGATTTATATTTACAAAAATACCTTATATATTATATAATATGTAATGCTTGAATGCTGTAATTTTAAATATTTAATCAATAAATGTTATTTTTACTCATAAGTTTTTTTTTTATGTACGTTTTTATATATTGTCAATTGAAATAAAAATTGAAAAATAAAAATTAAAATAAAGTACATTTTAATATTCGTTTGGCGCACGCCATCTACAAATGTCCCTTGGTATTTTTTAGCAAAAACCATTAATAATAAGTATATACATGGGAGTTGTCTATCTCCTGAGGAAACTTATCTCTGACCCTAACCTAACCCACATTTCTAGAGAAACAAAACGAAATGCAAGATTATAGAGGATCATATTGTACCTATCATTCATAAAGAGTGATTGATTAGAATAGCTGATTAGAGCTTTTTTTATTCAATTTTCCAATTCAGGGTACAATGAATTGGAAAAATCAAGGTGATGGTTTGTTGAGATATACACATCGCTTGTAGTTTTAACCTTTAGAGATTTTGTTATTTGTTATATTTGCAAAGATGTAATTGGTTTACAAAATAGAGAGTCCACACTGTTGTTGTTGGAGTATGGAGAAAGTTATCAGATGTGATAATGGATGTGATTGACACTGTTAGCGGTGTTTTCGTCAATTTCCCAAAAATATTGATTCAGTATCTGTCAAAACAAGTTTGGTCTTATCCTTATATTCTTTTTTTTAGTTTCTTTATTCATCACTGTTCACATTGATTTTGTTTTGTCGTCAATGCTTTTTATATACTTTCGTTTCTGTTTTGTAACCAAACGGATATATTGTTGCTGTAATTCATATCATTAGATATGGGAGTTCAGGAACATTCTAGCTAAAAAAAAAAAACAACTATAGTGTGCTTTGATTGATTGATCCCGTGTGCTATCTAAATTTTAAAACACATAAGAATACGGTCTAATGTCAATATTTTGTTATGTGCTGAGCCAAACTTAGTAAGCACAGTTTGCACTCAATTTAAGCTGTAATTTTTGATAAAAACTGTAAAAAAAGTGCAATTTCCTCAAATGTAAACACTTTAATATTGGCCCTTTTAGCTCTAAGGCACAGAAATAAACTTAAAAACAAAACATTCAATCTTCCATAAGGGTACCATTCTAACCCCCCTCCACCGCTCTCTCTCTCCCATAAATCCAAATTGTATACGCGCCTGAGAGCGAAATGACATCAATTAAATGGTATTATTAACGTATGAGTACCTCATTAATTAAACAGTTAAATTTTTTAAATTTAAAAAACAAAGCTGGCACATCATAATATGTATGACTTATGGAAAACCTTTCTAGAAGAGAAGTGATTTTAGTTTGGCTATTGTCGTACAGATAATAAAGCAAGCGGTATGTTGTTGTAATATTAGAATTTGTTGGTTTTGACACTAACGTCGTGTTGCGAAACACATGCGCAAGCATAGCAATATCTCTTGCTTCGCTTTTCCCACTAAATTTGAACATAAAACAGTGTTGGAACATAAGAAAGTAAATGGATCTGTTATAAATAAGGAAAACGTAACCTATATTTGAACTCGCATTATATAAACGACTATGGATTGGTGTTTCTGCTTGTAAAAATGAAATGTAATTAATTTAACTTTACTAAATTATGATTTTACAATTCAGTACTAACTGGTGTTTAACTAAATTTATTTATTACTTTAAATTATAACATACAATTAGTATAATTATTAAGTGACAAAACTGCATCTCTCAGTTCTTCTATGGTATGCATGCGGTTTCTATAGATCCTATTTTTTAGATAGCCGAACATGAAGTAATCTAATGGGGTTAGATCAGGCGATTTTGGTGGTCATCTTTATGCTCTAACGAACCTGTCAGCAAAAAACTGTTGAAGATATTGGCAGGTTTGTCGAGCAGTATGTGCTGGAGCATTATCGTGCTGAAAATAATCTACTTCAAGCTCATTTTCTTGTAATTCTGCAATAAACAATTCCAACATCTGTTGGTAACGTTGGGCTGTTCCAGTTTCCTCGAAGAAAATTGGCCCTATTACTCGTTGCCTGGACATAGCTAACCAAACTCCAACTTTTACGGAATGCAATTGCGTTTCTCGAAATTCGTGTGGATTTTCTGCAGACCAGATGCAATAATTTTGTAAATTGATATAGTCTGTTAGATAAAACCAGGCTTCATCCGAAAAAATGATTTGTTTAGCAAGTCATCGTCCCTTAAATTGTTATTAAACCAATGACAATATTCCAATCGCCTATCGTGATCTAATGGTAATAATTCCTGTACCGTAGAAACTTTATAGGGATGAAAATGTAACTTTCTTTTGACAGCTCATTGCGCTGAAGTGTATGATAAGCCTATAAAATTATAAAATGTAATAAACTATTTTACTTAATGTTAATATTGATTTTTTACCTGTTTGTTGAGCTATTACCACAGATAAATTCCCTTATTTTCTTACAGTATTCAGAAATACTATTGTTGGTGATATTAGATGTAAAGTATAAACGATTTGAAAAAAATTATAAGATAAATAATCGAAACACGCACGCCAATGTCGCTAAATGTCAAGAAAATTCATTTAATGTATGAAATTTGTATATAGCTAACTTCGCTCATTAAATTGGTAATAAGTATAGATAATTTTTTCCGGAAAACAGTTTTTTTTATTACGACAATCATTTTGAATCTCATAGTATGACTTATGGAAAACCTTTCTTGAAGAGAAGTATTTTAGTTTGGCTATTGTCGTACAGATAATAAAGTAAGCGGTGTGCTTTTGTAGTATTAGAATTTATTGGTTTCGACACTAACGTCATGTTTCCAAACACATGCGCAAGCATAGCAACATCTCTTGCTTCGCTTTTCCACTAAATTTGAACATAAAAACATGTCTGCTGCATGACACCGCCACCAAAACGAATAAACTTATTTGAATATTCCCTGCTCGGAGTTATGAGCATAGATCTCTATTATCTTCGAATATGTATGTATGATACTGACGAAACTATTCGTAAATAATCTACTAAATCTTGGAAAATCTATTTACAACCTAAGTAGGGCTACAGAAAATTCTGAAATGTACAATATTGCAAGTCAGTGTCCTCTCTATTTAAGTAGCACAACTATAGCAGTTCTACCCGGCATATTACAACATATCTAACATTGAAATTTAAATAAAATAAACATTTTGAGACTCTCACACACGGCGCTTATAAAATACCGAACACACAAAAACCAACAATTTGTCACTAGCACCTGTACCTACAGTGCGTAGGTAGATGTAGGTTGATATACACGCAATCTGATATGCAAATTGATAATAAATATGCAAATAATAATTCCGAAGTTAATTAATTCGTTAGCGTAGCAATTAAGACTACATATAACAATAATTACTACCGTACTATAGGAAAAAAAAGTGACACGAACTCTCGGCTACGCTTAGACGCCTCGGCCTATATAATTCGTTGTTTTAATAATCGAGGCGAAAAAGAGATTATAGGATTATAGGATTCAGCAACGTCACACATTCGTTTCATTAATAACGTTTTTACGTTGCGTATATCATATATTCTACCAGTGAAATGTGTGTACTTGGGCCTACACGAATATAAGTAGAACACACACGCAGAAATATCTTTGTGATTAGGAAAACGAAATATGTGAAACATACAAACAGTATTACGTAAAATTTTTGTACATAAAATAAGAGGAAACTCAATTAAGGACATTCATCTAGCTCAAAATTGCTAATAGAATTTGTACTGCATCTGCTAAAAAGAGACCAACATATAAAGGAAGTGCGTTGCACCTGCGCATTGATACTAAATTTGACGACTTGCTTCTCCAGCAACAATGTCAAACGGCTAAGTAAAGTCTTGGTGCTTGCAAGATTTTTTGCAGCATTGGAAAAATCCTTGGCATTCCAGGTGTTTTTTTTTTTTGAACTAGTAATGGAAAAGTAGCAAGTGTACATTTAGACTTCATTCTTGACGTTAAAGTTTTCTTTGCAATCACACGGACGTTTTTACATGAATCTCTTAAACCCCAAACTACAAGACAAACATAAACTTGTATGCGAGCTAGACAATTCTCAGAATTAAAGAGTTTTTCAAGAACCTTTGTCTTTTTTCCCGAAGATATTAGCGAAGAATGTTTATACTTTACCACACCTAAAGCCAATTTATAACAGTAATGAGGGTATTGACATAAACCAATTTAAAGATTTCTTGGAAAACCTTGAATCTGAATTTGAAGATTTACTGACTCAAAAAAAAAATTAGAACGTTAGAGTTTACATTAGAAAAACAGGTCGATAATGTTTGCAAACAAATTAACCAATGCAAACTTCTCCTAGACCATAAACTGGACTAAACTGGACGTACTGCTGTAGACAAGCAACCCATGTTTGCTGTGTGTATTTTGAGTTGCATAGTTCTGTTGTCATGATTACTCATAAGATAAGAATTTTCACAAATTTAGATTTTATTTTTGTATATTTAGTTTAAGAGTTAATTGTTTGATTTATTTAATTAAGTGTCAAGTTTTTTTAAATTAATTTCATTCATTTAGATGTCTAGCGTTTGCTAGATTGATTCAACGCGGATTCTCCTAAGAAAAACGATTGTAGAAGTTTGTTCTAGAGTTCCTTGGTCGACTGTTAACGTGAGTAGACGTATTTTTGAATATTATTGATGCGATTTTGTAATTCATTTTAATATTCTAACTTTTCGCATAAATTGTCTTTTATATAGCCAATCAAGGAATTCATTTAGTAATAATTGTTAATATATATATTGATGTGTGCACATTATAGATATAAGATCATTTATTATTTTTGTGCAGGAAGATATATTTTAGTTGTAATTCTCTCATTTTTTTATTTTAGACTTAATTTTTTCCGTTTTTCTATTTTGCTGATTCAATTTTATTTTATCAATCACCTCGTTTGGGTGACTATAAGCATTGTGCTTGCATTTAGTTTTTCATTCTAGTTAATTACTAGAAATTCCACGCTTAATTTAGTTTGTTTTAATTTGAAACCACGTGGATTCATATTGGTATATTTAGGATTATCTTCCTGAACAAACAGAACTTTTGCTTTGTATAGGAAATAGCACTGTCCTATTGTAAATTCAAAAAATACGAACAGCTGATTGAAATAAAATCCTTGAAAAATTCCAAAAACGCTTGTGACCTTGAGTGACCAATTTTGGAAGAAAAAAAGTGTTTGTAACAAAGTGCCCAGAAGTCAAAACTTCTATCTGAAAATAAACTAAGTGCCAAAAAAATTGCAACAGCTTGAGGAGGTCAGTCACAAAGCTGAAATCTTAACAAAACAACTGGCTGTATATAAAAAGCCGCTGATAATTATCTGTCAGGAACTTTATACATGAACAGGAAGTAGAAAATATCCCCCCTGGCCTGCTTGCTCTCCGGATTTAAACCCGATCGAGCATGTGTGGCATATAAGACGTTTACCATAAACAGCAAGCACCTTGCAGGAACTCGGTCATCTACACCAAACCTGGAAGGAGATCCTACAAGATGCCACTGATCATCTCATTCAGAGTACGCCTCGCAGAGATGGAGAGTGCATAAACAACCGTAGGGCTGCGACATTTTATTGATAATTTTTTGCTAATTGTTGGCATTTCTTTTTACCAATTGTTATGATTTACTACTGAAAACGATTAGTTATGATTTAATACTTGAACCTTGCCAACCTTGCGACTCAGCTCCTTCAAGATTTTTGGCACATAGTTTAATTGTTTACCATGTTTAGCTCAACTTATTTGAGTGAAGCAGCATTCTTTAAAATGAACTTCATTGAAAATTGCTACAGTTTTCTGGACCGCCAAAATTCGACAATGTTTTGAAATTCACCCACAGGAAAAACAATTGTTATAATAGATCAAGCGCTTTAGAAGAAATTTATTAAACTTGATTTTACGTGTCAGTAGTAAATTCTATTTTCCCCTTATTTATGGATATAAACACTTTCTAAACTGTTATAACATTTAAGTATTAAATTAGTATTTATACTTAAATAATATTTGTTTATCTGGCATTTACCAGTTGGTTTTGTAACATTGCACGTCACAATGTTGCGCAAAAAATCTTCTAGCGTCCACATGATGATCCCATTGGCCCTTCCATGCACGGTAACCGGTCCTAGACACTTCATAGCAACACACACACACTAATTACACACCACTATTTGGCGATCCTCCTATTTACCAACATTGAGTGCAAGGGATTTAAAATTCGACCATTTACAAGGAATCTTATCGCGGTTATGAACGGTATCCACAACTCTGTACGAAGATAACAGGAGGAAATATCAAATATTATATCGTTGTGTACTGACGATATATTTTTTTATGTATATTTTATATTTGTATAAACTGTTAATGTTATTACTATTAAGTAAATAGGTGGTTACGGATATGGAGTTATTATTTGATGTAATCCCGGTTTTGATAAGGTTATAAATGTGTATATATTCCTTAAACTGCAAAATTGTGCAGTAGCTCCATGTCATGCGTTATTTAACTGTTAATTCTGGAGCGCCAAGGTTGGGGTTATCCGTAACGCCAGTCCTAAAATTGTTAAATTATAAACGTGTTTGTGTCGAAGTTTCATTTAAGCAAAATACTCAAATCAAACTTTAGTATTATAAACTACAACTTGGGTACCATATACTTACATTCTTTGTTCTGTTCCAGTGAATTGAGCAGCGGAGAGGTGTCAACGACGGCCTTAGGCGGTGAAGCCCTCGGCGTCGACGGTTGTTGGCCGCCACCAACGCCACCTTCCGCCATGTTGGCCTTCAACCACTCGGGCAAGATGGTCGATATGGTGTCGACGAGATCTTGGTCCAATTGCAATTGCCAATAACCGGAATTAGAATCACTCCGGTGACCGGACTCTGCAAACAAATAATGCGAAATTAATACATCTCTTAAAATAAAATGCTTTCTTATGTATACATTAGTTCTTAACGATTAAATTTCCTATACTGTAAAAAAATGGTGTTGAATTTACATCCAATTTAGATAAAAATACATCTACTGTTATATAATTGCATAACATTTTTACCTAAGGTGGCGTGTAATTCACCACGACTTCTTACAGTATAGAAAGAGTCTGAGAAATGATAGTACTGAATAGAGATACTATTGATTGCACTACTGCGAGTATGGAATTAAAAATTGTATGGGGAAGTATATGTATAAATATTTCTTTATATTCATTTCTTCTTATTACTCATTTTCATCTAAGTTTAGACTTATTGCAGTATATAAAGAGTCTGAAAAATTATAATACTGATAATACTAGGTAGATTAGGTATTTATTTTTTTAGGGCCCAAAACAATTTCGCATTAAGGCGAATCTGGATGGCCTTTTAATGAGATTCTCTTCCGGAAGATGGCGCGGATCTTTTCCCGCTGCTTTTAGACATACCAATCAAAATATTTTAAATTTGATAAAGAGATTATTTTGAAAACAGTATTTAAAATTGCGCCAACGTTTTATTTTTTAAATTTTCTTTTTTTTTAATTTTTTGTTTGGTTCTATTTGGCTTCCAACAAGGAAAAATAAAAAAGTGGTCAAGGGCGACGGTTCAGCGGTCCTTACTAATACTAAAACATTTTTTTTCATTTCTTTCTGATGGCAAATAGCGCCCGAAAGAGGAAAATGCGTTTTCTCTTTGATCTCGTCCGCCGGGACAACCATAACTAGGACGGTAGCACACTCGTCGAATTGAGTGCGCTACAGAAATGATACCGGTTCGAGTAATCAGATCTTTTCAAAACATTAGTTAGTCTGTCATATGAACTTGAATGTATAGGGTAACACTATTTCATATGGTTTTTTTAGAAAGATCAAAATTAAAATGCAAATTAATAAGATACTACCAGTAATTTTATTTGATTTACTAGGCTACAAAGAATACTATTAATTCAGAAATACATAATTATAGCACTGATAATATAATCCGTACTATGAATCAGTAGAATCAGGGACTTATTTTGTAAATTGAGTAACTGCTGTTTTCCGAAAACTGAATTATCTCGAGGTATGCACAAATGTGAAGAGCATTTGTAGAACATGTGATTGCAGGAATAAACCTCAAGCGATAGTCAGATCGAAAAGAAAGATACCTCTTGTCTTTTTGAATGGTATGAATTGTTTGCCTTCTATATTACATGTGCCCAGAATCAATTGCTAAGATTGTCTACAGTATTCGCTACGTTTCATTGAGTGTTATTCTATATCTGTATCTATGATTTTACAATACAACTTCCTGTAGGGTAACTTGTGATAAATGAGTTAGGGTGCCACACACTGTCACAAACATACAAACCTCACTCAACACACACACAGACATCGCGCACCTGTAGTCAAGTACCTCTAAAGCTTTTTCTCTGGAACTGACTTAGCTCTGTAGTTATTGTATGAAGAATATTTACTTTCTTACAAGTAGCAAACCGCATTATCTAAAAATGGATAAAAGATACTCGTCAAAACGCGAAAGCATCTTCGTATCAGCGCGAAAAGAAAAAAGGCTTCTTCTAAGATTTAATATTCTATTGTACAAAATGTAAGTTCCATTTTATTACTATGTCATTGCGTATTTCAGTGCGCCAAAATCCAAAAATAATTCTAGGGCGGTCAATATAAATGACTATGATACAAGGTATGTAATCTAAGCAGATATAAAAGAAATTGTAATTTATAGGTACATTTTACCCAGTCAAAAAAATGGCAGTATGCATTTTTTTATTTGCATTTTATTGATGTTCTGTTTCGTAATACCATTGGGATCAAGGAAATTATTTAAGTGGTTTAGTAGTTATAATTATGACTCGTTAATAAAAAGTAGATACATTGTCTATTATTAACATTTACACATTTTAAGAATTTCCCACTTATTTAAAACATAGGTAGGAAGTAGGTTGGATTGTGTAAAATACACAAAAAGACAGTACTGAAAGCAGAATTGAATATCCTTATATTTATGCCTTACATGATGCCATCTGTACGTAGATACGTCCTCAAAACAAACATCGGTCTGTGCGTTAGGTTACGATAGAAGCCGGCGGGCTGTCGGCATTTGATGGAAAAAAGAAAAATGAATATTTCTGTTTCGGGCGTTATTATTAGTCCAAATTCAAAAATTAAAAAAGTTTTGTCATTAAGACATTGGTCTTCACATGCGCCGTTGAGCCGATTTTAGAAATTGTTTTTAATAACAAACTTACAATATTTAAAAATTTAAATACATAGAAAATAAAAAAATTAAAACGTTGGCGCAAATTCAAACATTATTTTAAGACAAATACAGTTTAAAATTTTCAAATCGGTCGCACCGTTTTCCCAAAAAGCGCGGAATACTTTTCCGATATATTTATCTCTGTCGCACACTTGGACCTCCACATTCGCCTTAAGTATACCGGATTATGAAACACACTGGCGTAAAATAAACCCCTGTTGTCTAAGTACGTGTACATACGAAGATTTCGATAATGGTTAATTAGAGATTAATTTCAGCAATGCAAATGCTTATAATAGAGGAATAATGACGGATATCAATCACTGAGATCTTTTAGACAACGATTTTAATAAAACGCAGAAGGAGTACCGCAAGGTTCGACTATCGGGTCGTTACTATTCTTAATTTCTCAATGAGGGAATTTTATATCAATTTTCAGATGATACTATCGGGTGATAATACATCAAAACCTCTCTAAATCTGCCACTCACATGATACAATATATGACCAACCGATGCACTCGCAACAGGATGCTATTAAATTGCGCAAAATGAGCCAGCGATTAATAGGGTGAAAAAAAAACCTTTAAACGTTTAATAGAAAATATACTAAAATAGGTACTTATTTCAGCCAATGTAAATTCGAAAATAGCTTAGGCAACAAAACATCTACATAAATCTGGCAGAGCGTTTATAGATCTTCGACACACAGTTAACGAATTTCGTTATTTGATCTGCCGTTAAATTGTTTGTTATTTTTACGACTAGACGAGGATTAAGGTCATTTTCAAACGTATTCTAACCGAGTTTTACGTTGCTTTATTTGCGAATTGGCGCTTTAATAGAAGTCGTAACGATCTAGCAGATATTCCACTAACACTTGAGTAAAGCGATTAAAGATGTGATAGGGTACACATATAAGATTTCCGATGAAAAATCAACTGTTGAAATTGAAATTATATTTTGATAGAAATCTGGTTCTTGAATTATATTAGAGGCTGTATATCATCGAACAGTTAAAATCCAAACTGCTACAGATTAGGTTTACTGGCATATATAAAATAACTGATATAACTTTGATAAAAGTATAGACCAACTGTTATTGTAAATGCCACATTAAACATTGAAACTAAAGCGATGTTGTAGCCTACGAGGCATTGATACGAGGGGAGGTCCAAAAGTTCGTGGAATGGAGGGGATGGAATGCGGATAGGTGCGCTCGCTATGTGTCATTCTGATTGGGGACTCATCATTAGTATATAGGTTAAGCTGCAGCCCTATTGCGTCAGTCGTTTACGAATAGTTGCCTGCTAAACAAGCCAATCCGGAAGAAAACTGAAACTATGGAGAAAATTGAACACTGTGCTGTAATAAAATTCCTTACCAAGCAAGGAAAGAACGCTCAAACCATATTGAATGAAATGGAAACCGTTTATGGGGAACAGTGCCCTAGTAAATCAATGATTTATAAGTGGCATGGTCTTTTTAAACAGGGCCGGGAGTCGATTGAAGACGACCCCCGCTCAGGACGGCCAGTTGAGGCCACCACATCAAACATCGTCGAAAAAGTGGAAGAACTTGTACTGGAAGATACCCGTTTGAAGAAAAAACAATTATCTGCATTAGTTGGAGTATCAGATACCACCATTTTGCGTATCCTACATGACCACCTGGGTATGACAAAAGTCAGTGCAAGATGGGTACCGAGAATGCTCACGCCACTTCAGAAACAACAGCGCGCCGATGCGTCCGAACAATGAGTCCGAGCTGTGTGGAGACGAACCTGCACACATTTTGGAGCGGATTGTTACCGGAGATGAAACATGGGTTCATCACTTTGAGCCTGAGTCCAAACAGGAGTCCATGCAATGGCATAAAAAGGGGACACCACCGCCAAAGAAATTCAAAGTGTCAGAATCGGCTGGAAAGTTGATGGCTACTGTTTTTTGGGATTGTGAAGGGATATTATTGATTGATTACAAAGAAAAAGGAAGGAGCATAACCGGAGAATATTACGCAGCGATATTAGGAAAATTAAAGGAGGCCATCAAGGAAAAACGTGGAGGAAAATTGACCAAGGGTGTGTTCCTCTTGCAAGACAATGCGCCGGTTCACAAGAGCAGAGTTGCAATGGCTGCTCTGCACAAGCATGACTTTCAATCAATAGTCCATCTACCCTACAGTCCAGACCTGGCCCCCTAGTGATTTTTATTTGTTCCCCAATTTAAAAAAACACTTACGGGGAAGAAAATTTTCCGACGACAATGAGGTAAAGGAGGCAATTTTAGCCCATTTTGAGGCGAAAGATAAAAAATATTTTTATGATGGTTTAGAAAAATTAATTCATAGATCTAATAAATGTATTGTGCTTAAGGGTGATTATATTGAAAAGGAAAAATAGATTTATTGTTTTATTTTATTTAAAACCCTTTCATTCCACGAACTTTTGGACCTCCCCTCGTAGAAGAGGATTTATAGTGCTCCAATGGTGCATATTTTTTTATGCTATAGGTTTCATTCTTTGAAAAGTTTGTGTCATCGCTCCACCACAGTACTTTTGTCAACGATAACACGATTGTAATCGGTGTAAAAAACCCTACACCTTTCATAATTTAACCAATATACAGGGTGATTATCAATATATGCGACAAACTTTAAGAGTTGACTCCTGAGGTTATTTTGATCATAAAAGTTCATACGAGTAGATGTCCAAAACGGTTTGGTTTTAAAGTTATTGAATGTCTAATAATAAATTATAAACTATGACTAACACGATATATCACAGTTGGTTCTTCAAAAACTATTGTGTTGAGAGGGAATTGTTTATTTGTCATTTCAATATTTGTCAATAGTTGTCAGAGTATTCATTCAGTTTATTGCCAGTTTCTGTTTTCTAAAATGAATTACACGAATGCTGAGATGTGTGATATGCATTTCGCTTACGGTTATGCCAATGGAAATTCGCGTGCTGCTAGACGTCTTTATGAAGAACGATACCCGAGCCGTATAATCCTGCATTATTCAATATTTGCCTATCACCAACGCCTTCGGGAGTCAAACGGGAAATTTTAAAAAACGGACGACTGATAACGGGCACCCACCTACAGTGAGAACTCCACAAGTTGAAGAAATGGTACTAAATGAAATTGAGGAACATCCTACTACAAGCACCAGAAAAATTGCGTTTGCTTTAAACATTAGTCAGGCCACAGTTTGGAGAATATTGAAAGATCAACTGTTGTATCCATCACATTCAACGGGTGCAGGCACTTTTGCCGGCAGATTTTCCACAAAGAATGGCTTTTTTTGTCAATGGATGCAACACAAAATCGCACAAAATCCTGACTATTTGGCTCAAATATTCTTCACCGACGAGGCTACTTTCTCTAGAAGCGCGATTATTAATTTTCATAATAATCACATATGGGCCGAAGAAAATCCGCACGAACTAGTGAATGCCCGTCATCAACATCAATTCTCTGTCAATGTGTGGGCCGGAATTGTTGGAGATCACTTGATAGACCCACATTTTTTACCGATGCAGTTAAATGGCGAGGTATACCGCAATTTTCTTGAAGAGGAGCGACCACTACGGCTGGAAGAAGTTCCGTTGCAATTAAGATTACAAATGTATTTTATGCATGACGGTGCTCCAGCGCATTTTAGTTTAGTAGTTCGCAAGTTTTTGGACAATACGTATCCAGATCGGTGGATAGGACGGGGAGGTCCACAACCGTGGCCTCCTCGGTCTTCAGACTTAAATTCTTTGGACTTTGTGCTCTAGGGTTACCTTAAATCATTAGTTTATACGACTCCTATTGAAAATGTCGATGAACTGAGAAATCGTATTATCGCAGCTTTTCAAACAATTCGAAATACCCCCTGATATTTTAGAACGGACTCGCCAGTCAATACGACGGAGGATAGAAGCTTGTATTGCAGTTGGGGGCGGTCATTTTCAACAGTTAGTATAAGTTAATTTTGTTTTACTAATTATTTTGTTAATTTATAATAAAAACATTAATTATGTTAACTTACTATTAAACATTGTACAACTTAAGAACTAAGCGATTTTGGATATATGTTCTTATGAACTTTTATGATCAAAATAACCCCAGGAATCAGCGCTTAAAGTTTGTCGCATAGATTGAGAATTATCCTGTATAACTGCAGTATTCATAAAGTTAGCAATAGTATGCTGATAACTTTGAACAGCATGGATATTGTTAAACTGACAATATCCGTAGTCAAGATAATGAAAACCACCTCTAAAAACTCAAAAGCATGCTTCTTCATATCTTTACCGAAATATATAAAACTGGAATCCACATTTTGCACACAACCTATCATGCTTAGATTAGAATAGCAACGATTGAATTCAGGTGTGCAAGATAAGACATAACTGCGGACGAATTTTCGATAACGCGACTGTACTTCGTCCGCAAAAATACCAGATCTCGTCGCATAAACAATCGTAAAACGCCAACTAACCGGCCGGGAGGAGTTAACCGGCCCAGACGACGCACAGAAAACTCTACGTACTACAGCCACTACGACCACGCTTCTTTTTCTATATACCGCAGCCGTCGAAATACCGATCCGCTGATGTAATGAAGTTCGAAAACAATCATGTGGGCGCCAAAATTACGCAAAGTGTATATCCACCTAAGTGCAACGCTTCAAAACTAAATTATGAATAGACTGAATAGATAATCCCCCTAATGTCGTATCACAAACGTTATGAATAACGTGTACGTTATCAACAAGTTTAACGTATTTATTTTTTAATTCTTGGTCTTCTAACACAGCCCAAAATGTTTAATTAATAACGTCTTCATTAGAAAATTCCAGTAAATACGTTATCAGAGTGGCATCAGATGTCACAAACAATTATTTTAAGGTTATGTATTATGGTTATATTCAATTTGAAGGCGATATTAAAGTTTAAGCTTCGTACATAACTCCGCTCAAAATGAAACACTTTTTTTGTTCGGTTCAAGGTTCAACTAATGCTGTGACCAGTAGTATAATATGGTTGGAACGTAAAATTCGAACGTATACTCAAAATCGAATTTAAACCAACACTGAAAAACCGCGCATAAGATATCCTGTTTATACGGTTTTTAATTTGACTCCGAAGTATCGATTTGATTCATACGGACAAAAATCGATGACGTTGGTTAAAACATAAAATAGACAGATAGTATGTTATTTCATTCTGAAGTCGTATATTGTATCCGACAAAAGTGACATTATATGGAATAAAAATAACGCCATGCGATCCCTTGCAGCTATACGAATAACACAGGAATGTTATGGACAAAAGTGAGGTTAAAGTATACTGAATTGTGAATGGAAAAATCTAATGGAGTAAGGTCTGGTGATCGCCCTGGCCAAACACCTCTGCTTATAACTCGATTAGGAAAGTATTTTTTAATTTTTTTTCACGAGTTATGTAGTCCCATCTTGCTGGAAGAAACCCTGATTGAATTCGTCCTCTTGCAATTGATTTAAAAATTGGTATTAATAACTGTTCTAAGTATCATTGGCTATTAATGTTATTGTGTAAAAATATTGGCTAATATTGATATAAATAACCATGTTCCAACTTTAACAGGCTGCAAAGGAACTTCAATGTGATTGTTTGAATTATATATACGCTATATTCTGTATTCTTCTTCATTCATAAACCCGCTTGTGATGAATGAAACCATACTTCATCAGTAAAAAAATACTTAGATCAAGGATTTCGTTATTAACAAAAAAAATTAATCTTGAAAGAAATTGCAATAATTTATCCTATTAGCGTGATCTCTAGGTAAGATCTGATAAACAACTGATACTTTGTATCGATACATATACAAACGACGCTTCAAAATTCTATAAACGGTACTAGAAGATACATTCGTTTCAAGTGATAAACGACGAACTGATGAATGTAGGTTTTCGCCAACAAGGTTTTCTACGTGGTTAACAATATTTTGCTGTGTCCGTGATCCACCAGAAATTTTGTCGTTTAAAACAGATCTTGTAGTGCGGCACTTCACTGCTAGGCAAATATGATGTTGTAAAGCGGTATTATCCACAACTCTATTAGGAAACTGCAAGCGAAACTGTCGCTTACATTCAGCGAGGAATATTGCCATTCGCCATTAAGAAATTGCGTACTTCGAAAATATGCTTCAATAATAAAAATATTTTCTTACAATGTGTACATTATTTAGTATTATTATAGTTAAAAGCTGTCAGGAAAAAATATACATATTGCTACTCGTAAAATGACAAATGTCAAAATGACATTAGAAATATAATTGAATCGATGATTGCAGAAAGGGTACAAGTCAGTGAACTGCAATTTCGAGAAAAACGCAACCCTAGTCACAATGACTTAGGCCTTTTCTGCACTCAACGATTGTTAACGGCCTTATTTGTGTTCATAACGATTGTTTATGCACTCAATGGTGTATCGTCAGCTGAATTATCAAATGATGCCATAATCGCGAAATACTAGAAAACACGACTTGTATCCTTTCTGCAGTCAGCGATTCAATTACTTATCATAAAAGGTAAGCGGCTTATTATGCAAGTACTAGTTACTCAGTACCTACTGAGATTTAATTCATTCTGAAACACTGTGTATATATTTATATTATCTACAAACATTGTTTTTAGTAAACATAAAAAAAACACAAAAAAGACTCATTATTTCAAACAGAAGGTAATATGTACAGGGTGCTTCTGAAATGATAGCCCAAATTTTTAAGGGTAACATAGGTTACTAAACTAAATGCAACTATAGTAGTTTTTGTCCCTAACTATTAAAATGTAATTTAATTTTTTATTTTTATTATTCATTATTTTTCATTTAGTCATCAAAACACACCGCTATTCTTTTTCGCTCGTCGCCAAGTTATGTGTTAACGTGCAAATCTAACAAGTAACCAAGGTGGTACTGAAATAATATTTAAGGGTAACTTCAAAAATTTATATCTTGTTTACCTTAATTGTTGGAACTTTTTCGCTTAGAAATAATTACATTATTTTTTAATGATTTTTCTTAATCTTTAAAAAAGGTGATAACATTTTATTTGCACTCTGTATATGCCCCAAGGATTTGTAATGCTTTCAGTGATATACAAAGTTTGCCCAACGTTTCCTGTCTCTTGCTAGCACTTTCTCGCTGTTCCAACCCAAGCCTCTCTCCTCCAAGCACTAACCCATAACGTTGTTCCACTATTTCCACTATTTACATGGTTCTCTTATCTCGGCTTTGTTTGCCTTTGCTCCTCCACTCGAATTAGATGCCCAAATCATGTTAATAGTTTTTCTATACTGCTTAGGATCCACTTTTAAATCTGTTCTTAATGCTTCGCATCGAAATCTCTTTCTCCTTATGATAATTTCGAAGGTGATAATAGAGAAAAACACTTTATCTATTAACTTTAACCGGGTTTCTATCTTACTTCACACCGTACATTCAACATAACCTAACACACACATCTGTGTGACTGTTCGCAGTTTGCGTCAAAAGTAACGTTAATTCATCGTATTGAGTTGGTAGGAATTAGAATTTTCTCTTACAATTAATTTATTAATAACATATTTGATAGTGTTTCGTTAGAATTTCTTTCTAAGATTTCAGGTTTTGACATTTTTATATTTATTTGGGGTAATTGACATTTGACTCAGTAGATGGCGCTCATTTGCAATGTATTTTATTATTTTTAATTTAATTTCTTTTTTGGATATTCTTACCGAGAAGTGATTAATATTAATAAAAGTGGAATTTCATTTTTCTTTTAATATTTTGTTATTTATGTTCGCTTTTCAAGTGAATGTCTAATGTATTTTCCTCAAAACGTCATTGTTAACGACAGAACACCACTACCACGCTACCCCTAAAGCTTGCGCCACTATTATTCTTTCTAATTCCCAAAATAACGCAAAAAGCTATCTCAGTTGTTACATATTTTCCGTTTCGATAATTCGTTTCCCCAATAACGTTTTAATTTTTACATGTTGGATAACATACAACGATTATGCAGTGATACAAGATGCGCAAATTTATTGCAGCTGTTATGATGACGCCTGCATATCGTACGTTATGTTATTTTGCACGTTTATAGGTAATAGGGCGGAATATGTCGTAAGTGTGTAATACCTGAATTTACGTTTAATCTTAAACGTGTTGTTGAACGAGAAGATTTGACATTTGAGGAGGCATGGTGACGATCCTGGCTTATGGACGTTCATGGTTGATCAGCTGATTTGAAAGAGGACAGAAACAAAACACTTAATAACAATAATAGCGAACCTAAATCCCAGTTATAACCATAGCAACCAGCACTTAACCGTACCGATGTGACGATACACAACAAAGCACGATAATAACAAGATCACCGACGTATCAAAAGTGTAAACATGAAGGCGGGTTTAAGGCTATCGACGCGCTACAAACTACCGGTGCTCAGACACTGAGAGAACAGAGAGCGACAATCACTCCTATGCGTATGTTTCTGATAGTAGGAATAGACAGCAAGCACACGATCCGCACGGCTTTTACGATACGAATCGCGGTAGTGAAAGATCGCTTTACAATTATTTATTATGTACACGGTCGACGATAGATAGGAAACGTGGGAGGAACAACTCCGCTACGTTTTTTTTTTATTCCTTCTAGAACCGGATCTACTTATTATTGCCTGCCTATACTGTGTATAGATAAAGTATAATATGTTGTCTCGAAGTTGTAGTATGTATGCATGTACAACGTTTGGGGAGGGTTAAGAAGTCGTATCTCAAGATAAGAGGCGGGAAACGATAAATATTAACTTCAATTGTTTCAGATACAGTCTCGACACAAGATACTAGTACTCATAATGCAACTACATATTATTCATAGAAAAATAAAGATGCTTGTGATAACTAGAGGAAAGACATTGCACAGCTGACAAACAGTCGCTTTGTCCGTATAAATGCTATTGTGTATAAAAATTAATAATAATAATAATAATAATAATAATAGAGTTTATTCCAAAAGGTCATGTACATGATCCTAATGGAAAAATGTCAAAAAAAAACAAGAACGGAATACTAATAGGTATATAAAACAAACAATATAATAAGCTAGACAAACAAAAGGATATTGAAATAAGCTAGGTATAAAAAACATATTAAAATAAAGTAAAACAATAAAAAAACGCATATCATAGCTGGACCCGTAATCACAATGAGCGACAGAGATCAAAATATTCGTCAATTCAATCTACGATGTGTAAAAAATACATGTGCCCGCAAATCACATGTAATATTTCACTGCAGAGCGATGAGACTTATATTCTTGGACTTTTGTCCGACTAGGGAACCTTCAAGTGACTGTGTGTTTCGCAATAGCGAACATTCTTACATCTATCAAAATAATTAATTTAATCTTAAAAAAAAATGTAATCCCTCCTGCGCCACGCGTCTCCCAAAGTCATCAAGACGATCTAAATACCCCTATACGACAAAATTTGCACGCTCCCGCGGCTCCGATCCAAACCGACGCACTACACAGTCCTTACAAACTTTACACACAACATATTTCGAAACATTTTATGCAGTGCTTTACTGCTACGAATATAAATGTACGTTTTACAACATTGGTACTTGTCTACTTCATCAAGAAACTGCTACAGTAGTAGCTTCTTTTGATATTGGACAGGTGCTACAAACTGCTAACGGTTGTTAGTTGCTACAAAGCAGCAGTTTGCTTCGTATCTCCTTTTTTGTTATAGTTTGCTTTTTCAATTACTTGCTTTCAATATTTTTTCAAAATTTTAAATTTCCTATCTCCTTTGTTACATGAGAACCCCATCGCAACGGGTGTCTCACTTCATGCTGTTTCCCTTGCCTCCATTTGTCATTCTTAGTATAATCAAACAACTACTCATTACTCGTACGTGATTTTTGTAATTGCATCTCGTTTTATATATTTAATTATTTAATTTATTTTTCTTGTCAAGACTTCAATACCTACACTCTAAAAAAATTAGGTAATTTTTCTTGGTAAAAATCACTTCTTTTGATAATTTTGGAAAATGTGGAAATTTTCCCCATAATACAAGTATTTTACGTGAATATTATAGCAAAATTTATGTTTCCTAGAAAATCTCTAACAATGTAATATTACCAAAAAAAAATATTAATATCCCTTAGGAAAAACTTAAAATCTCTTGCAATTTGGAAAATTACAGTAATTACATCAAATTTTCAAGTGATAAGGAAATAAGAAAGGGCGCCTTTAACTTAGAATGTTCTGGTTTAAGTCAGACGTAGGCCAAAATGACATGGTATTCGGCCACGCGTGGTTCTGTTTTCTTATTATTTTGTTGTCCTTTTAATGCTTTAAAATCTGTTACGCACTCTGCTACAATTTGAGCATGGACATCCGAAACAACTTGCATGCACGTTGGAATTAATTCAGCAACATCTGTTAAAAACTCACCCACACACTAAAAAATTTAGATAATTTTTCTTGGTAAAAAATCGCTTTTTTGGATAATTTTCCGCATTCAATGGGGATAAATGTACAACATGTTTTACGTGAATATTAATGGGAAAGAAATCTGTTTCGTAGAAAAAAATCTTTAATATTGTAATATTACTAAGAAAAACATTAATATCTCTCAGGAAAAACTTAACATTTTCTACAGTTTGGAAAATTACAGTTAAAAATAATATTTTTTATTCAAATATATTACCTCAATAGCAAAAATATTTTTTGGATATGTGTATATCAAGTACTTACGATTGTCTTAAAGAAATTATTTATTTCATACAAAGTCAGTACAGTTATAGATAAAATAGTAGTAGATTTACGTGAAAATTGTATTATAAAATTGTAAATCATCACGTCATGATGTTCTAAACATCTAATACCAAAGATTGCAAGTTTTTTTACAGTGAGGAAATAACAAATTAATGTATTTCTGCTTTTAACTGTAACAAATATATATAATATTATTACAGTTAAAAGCAGAAATACATTAATTTGATATAATACTAACGTTTTCTTGCCTGTAGTAGCAAATACGTTAAACATATTCTAGGAGTAAAGAAATTGCCATGAAGATGGCGCTTCTCCTATTTCACTACACTAAGTTTCCATTCTCGATATAAGTTTTCTACATGGCAGACATAGTTATCACATATTCATCTATTACTTGCCAGATTAATATTTCTTAGGAATAGTTATCACAATAGTTGCCCGATTGCATACGGTGGCCCTTGATTTTTGCCAATTAAGCGTCAATGTGAAGAGGTAATTGCTAACTAATGTGCAGTGGTTTTGGGGAACCATTAGAAATTTTCATATTTTGCTTATCTGTTATGCATTAAATTCTAATTAAATACACTCTACCAAGGCATTTTTTATTTCGACGATATTTTCCTTTTTTTTTAGGAAAAAAAAATCTGAAATATTGAATTTTTCTTTGTAATTTTACTTTTAAACAAGTAAAGCTTCAATGGAAACTATCACTATTTTATACATTCTACTTGTGAGTATTCCAGACTACATGAAAAAATCTTAGAAAAGTTACCCACATTTCGAAATGTAACTACGAATATTCCAGGTTACACGAAAAAAAAAACGTTCTAAAAATTACTTATAATTAGAAATATTACTTCCAAAACTAGAGTACCTGTACGGTTTTAGGGGCACAAAATTGCCCCAGAATCGTATAGGAATCAAAAAATTTTTACGTGTGTCTTCAGTAATATAGCAGTCTTTTATTATTATTATTATTAACTTTAGAAGCGTTTTTGTTCAGGTAACAAAATCTACTACCTTCACTATATTTAGCGTACGAAAGCTACTATTTGATTCCAATTAAAATTTAAATTTTAAAACTTCTTTCAATTCAACTTTATGTTCAGTTCTCTTCTTGCAATGTGCAACATAACCTATACCTTAGCACGATCCTATTATTTCTGGCTTCTGGTGAGATTACATCAACATTATTTTAATTGCTAGGTCCAATTTACGAATATTTAACTCCGAGGGTGCTCTTATACTGTAGAGAAACGCCTAGCATCGTTGTTTGCTGGGTGTAGTTTAATCTTTTCGTATATTCTTTTTTCTTCTAGCATATTAGCAAATGTCAATAAACTATAAATTTTATAAGATATGTTCATAACTTGTCAGTTGTTCGCAGATTATTTTCTAACTTTCGTGACATAATAAATATAATATAATAAAAAAGCACATAATTTAATTAAAAATATTTAATAAAACGTCTATTTTAATAGACTTAAAATCAGGACAATGCGGGATAAGCGTTTTCCGTCCAAAATAACATCTCACTTCGACTGAAAGAAAATTGAAAAGAAAAAGAAAAAAAAATACCGCGACTGTCAAATCTTCCACCTCCTCGCACGCCAAATCTATTAAGCCCGATATAAATAGCGCAATTCTAGTTTTATACTAATATAAGTATGTCAACAGATGTGCACCATTGGCTCCCGAAACTCTCGCCTTCACACGGCGATTAAAGAGAGCGAGAGGACGTGTTTTTTTTAAGGTCTCCTTTTTTTTTACTTTTAAATTTAAAAACGTCGGATTTATTTAGCACTTAACATTTATATATTTATAGGTAAGATATACGTAAAAATCGCTTTTTCTTTGAATTACCTACCGATGTAATAGGTGTATAAATAATGTTTTTATCTGTAAATATTTCATTGAAAAGAAAAAAAAATAATGTAAATATTTTTTTTTTATTCTTGTTGAGAATATTTAATGCTAAAAAGTGTGCTCACTCAAAACAGGATATCTTTTAATTATGTAGTTTTTTGTTTCTTATCTCATGAACGCTGTAAGAAGTCAAGAAGTGATGAATTTACATGCAATGTTATGCAAAAATGCATCACCTGTTATGCAATACTTTACACTGAGAGAAATGAAATAGTTATTTCAACATTTTTCGTAGTGTCACGAATTTGAGCATTGATTTAACCATGTTACATTTAAGTGAATCATATGCTCCTATTTAAAACAAACATATTTATATTGTTGCACACTTTAGAGTTAATTTAACAAGATTATAGTGTTCAGGCGTAACCAATATTTTATCTTTAATGTGGGTTTAATCCCACAAATTGTCGATTTGACATTTGAAAAAGGTGTTCTTTGGATATTTACTATCGGTGTTAACTCAATGAAATGTAATATTTAATGCTATTACATAGAGGTGATCGCACATGCGTATAGTCAGTCAGTATCCAACCTCCGTAGCAATAAGACCTATGTTTATAAGCTTCTGTAACATTAATATTGAATAATAAAGATAATCAAAACCCATCGCGGAGTATATTTATATAATATGGCGCAGTCGGAATAAAAAACAAACAAAATACAAAAAAAAAATCTGTGAAAGGAAGAAAAAGCGCAACAAATTATAAAAAAAAGTGTCAGAAAGGAACAAAACAAAATGGAGAATATATCTCAATCCGAAAAGATGAAAATGGAGGGCGACCTAGCAAAAAATTGGAGGCAATTCAAAGAAGATTGGGAATTATATTCTACTGCGAGTGGTTGCAGTGGGGAAACAGCCGAAATACAAGCAGCGACGCTGTTACACTGCATAGGAAAGCAAGTTCGAGAAATTTTAAATAATATTGAAATTACGCTGGAAAACACATCAATCGACAGCCGGATGCAGGAGCAAAGACAGAAGACACGTTTCACCCAAAGGCCGCACAAGGATGGAAGATCATTGGAAAGAGGTGTCCGGCAAATTCACACAAGATCGTTTGTAACGGATTCGAACAATTCTAGAACAGGTCAGTGTACATGTTGTAATTTTACGCATGCGCAAAACAGTTGTCCAGCTTATGGTAAAAGATGTCATAAATGTAATCGTAAAAATCATGTTGCCCCTAATTGTTTAAGTAAATCGATTAATATGATAAAAATCAATTCCGTTGAAAATAATGATTATTTGGTGGGTGGTATTACGAAATCGATAAATACTGATAACGAATTTTAGTTAAATGTTGTTGTTAATGATTTGTACTTTCCTTTCAAATGTATGAATAAAACCTTTATAATTTTTCAGTTATGTTATTAAGCTAATATAAGTTTAGTATATAATGCCGTAAATGTTTTTCTTCTATTACCTACTATAGTCTTCCTAATTAGGCAATATATAGCTATGCGTTGCTATCAATGGACTAATTGCTGAATGTGCAGGCAGATTTTTAATTTCATCGATAGATCCATCGATTACAGTATATCTCTGTTTAATACATTAATGATACAGTAATCGATGGATCTATCGATGAAATTAAAAACTCGCCCGATCAGTAACGTGATTTTAAGCAAAATCGAAAATGGTTCCATTAACAAGAAAATGTTTTTCGTATAACCACCTAAAGGTGTTGAATTACATGCAAATAGTCATTCGATGAATACTACAGGTAGATTAAATGAAACAATATAAGTTTTGAATCAACATTTTATAGTGCTAAACCAATATTATAAAATTATACAGACAATTATTACTTCGTGTGTCTACAACAAGTAACTGTGTTGGGATAATGTTGTTGTATTATTCAATTAGCAGGTAGAAATTGTTAATGGAAAATTAAGTACATGTTCAAAGAATCACGCGTAGTCTGTTTCTTATAACATTTATTATTATTCAGTTAGCTAACGCAATTTAACATTTTTTTACGTATTGCATTAACACTAAAATATCATATTGAAAAAGAAAAAAGTGTTCAATACACCATTTTATTAGTTAATACAACACTTTTTTTCTCTCGGTGTATATTTCACAATTTTACAGTTACATGAGTTAGTTTTTTTAGAGTTAAATTAGTAAAAATACATTTCATAAGGAAATTTACTTAAAAATCTAGAAAATTACATTTATGTTTCTGGAAAATTACATAGTAACTTGTAAAAAATACCTTACTGTAGTCGGGCCACCAAATGGCAATGATCACGTGCAGACCCCATAGCAAATGCACTGAAAGCCATGATATATGACAAATAAAATATTTAGGTCGAAATTCAGACTGCCTGTTTTACCGGTAATGCTGATAATGTCGGAAAATGGCTGTACTCACCTCTTCCTAGATTTCGTTTGAATAGAAGAAGTTTTTCCCACAAAAGCAGGTATGACGTTTTTTTTGTTTTTATTAAATTCAACTGATCACCTTGCAATTGTAAATTAACGTCATTAAATATTTTAAAAAGGTCTGTCAAATAAGCGATGTCATTTTTGGACGCAATCAAGTTTCCGCGCAGTTCATCGTCTCTGTTTTCAAGGAAGTCCCGTACTGAGTCAAATAGATTGAAAAAGCGATTCAGACAAACACCTTTCGAGAGCCATCGTACTTCTGTGTGCAGCAGCAACAAGCGATTATAGTCTTCATCATTTTACTACAAAGTTGCCCAAATAATCTGTCATTTAATGCATTGCTTCTTATCTTGTTGACTGTTCTAATAACGTAATGGAGCGACGTATGGGGGCGTTTATTAAGATTTTTTGCAACCAAGTGCTAACGATGAATTAATAACACAATGTACAGCGAGTACATTTGGTACTGCTTGTTTTAAATGCGCAATAATAATAATAATAATAATAATAATAATAATAATAATAATAGCGTTTATTGTCCAACAGAACAAGATTCCAATAATAGGACAAAATAACAAAAATAAAATAACATTAGTGTGCATGCAATAATACATTTGAAACAACAACAAAAAAATTACAAAAATAAAAGGCCAATAATTCAAAACAAAAACAAAAAGCCAACTAATACTACATAACAAACTATAAATAAATCACAAATGAATACATCAAAAACTGAAAGAAACAAAATTATACAAATATGAATTTCTTTCTCCCTTTGTATCGGTTTCCAATTTTTTTGCAAATAACTCTTGACAATTTTTTTCTTATTTTATGAATCGGACGTAAGTCAAGAATAGTGCTTCATTATTTGGTTGATTCATCGAGTTGAATGGCAAATTTGAAAGTCTTTAAGTAATCACATAATGATAGTTCAACGTCTTTAGCCATTTCATCGATTCTTCTTTGCACTGTATTATTACTCAAAGGAATTTTTTTTAATGATATCTGATGGCGTCTTATGATGAAGAAAAGTTTCGATTACCTCTTTGATTGCCGGCATAATTAATTCCTCACCAATTGTGTGTGGTTTTCCCGCTTTTTGCGATTAGTAATGAAATATTATATGAAGCTCGTAGTCCATCATCTTCTTGTTTAGAACACGATGCAAAAAGGTTTGATATAGTTGGCTGTTTTAAATATTTCTTTTCAAGTCCTTGAAAATAGGATCAATCTTCGTCCTTTTTATCAGCATGTATTTTATTCAAATACTCTTGGAGCCTGGAAGGCTTCATGGCTTCATTTGAAAATACTTTTTTTGGCAAATTAAACACTAGGTAATAATTGGTTTGTTGGAGATTGGGTAAATCCATATTTCAAATACTCAATGCTGTACTGACGACATTTCTTCTTAGTTTCAAACATTTTGGAATTCACAATTGCAATACCGATTTATAGAAAGTTATAAAACTAATAGTATAGATCACTGGCGAAGCACACAAAAACAGTAACACATTAGAAGAGCAATCCCTGCCTTTTAAAGACTTGATTTCGAGCACGCAACAACTCGTATGTCTTTGTTCGTTTGCGGTGCCCCGGTGCACTTGCCCTGCAAATAGGTTGTTACAAGTTCCCGTATTTTTGTCGAAACATGCTCGATTGCGTAAATCACCGCTTTGCTTACCAATTTGCATAGACTTGTTACCTACAGTCCTAAACCGAATAAATTAGTTAGTTTATACTTAATGCTTATTTAAATGTTTTAATGTTTATTTACGCCATAATAATAAGATAAACATCTTAGACGGCTAGATAGAATGTTTTTTTTCATGAAAATAGATGTATTTTCAAAGTATTTTATTATATTAAATTTCTAATTAGGTAAGTACGCCGCGGGAGAATTCAATATAAAGAGGCATTACTCAACTAAGCATCCTATGCTGCACTCACTGACAGGACAAATAAGAAAAGACAAAATCCAAAAGCTTACCGTAAATTTGGAAAAACAGCAGCAAATGTTTCATAAACATAGAACACAACTTCATAATGTTGTGAAAGCTAGTTTTATGGTTAGTTCAAAATTGGCAAAGTCATTAAAACCATTTGCCGAAGGAGAATTTATCAAGCAGTGTATGTTAGAAGTGTTTTGTGTCCTGAAAAGAAAAATGAATTTGAAAAAATTAGTTTGTCAAGACGAACTGTTGCCCGACGTATAGAAATGATGGCTAATGATATAAAAACAACTTTGACTGACCGTATGGCTAGTTTTGAATCATTTTCCATAGCATTAGACGAGAGCACCGATTTGTCTGACACAGCTCAACTGGCTATATTTATTCGAGGTGTTGATAAAGAGTTCACTCTTACTGAGGAATTGCTTGTTTTACAGCCGCTAAAAGGAACCACTACAGGAGAGGACATTTTTAATGAAGTTGAAAAGGTATTCACAAGTTTTGGTTTGCCATGGTCAAAATTAGTTGGTGTATGCACAGATGGTGCACCTTCTATGGTCGGCTTACGTAAAGGTTTCATTTTTTCAAGGAATTTTGTATGAAAAAGCAACTGAATTAAATGTGCAAAAAGATGATTTGATACTCCTTCATTGCATTATCCACCAACAGAACTTGATTCGACTCCATTCGACTCCAGAATGTTATGAATGTGGTTGTAAAAACCATCAATTTTATTCGATCCCGAGGGCTTAACCATCGTCAGTTTAAGGCATTTTTGGATGAAATATCAACCGAACATGACGACGTAACATATTATTGTGAAGTCAGATGGTTAAGCAAAGGAAAAATGCTGAAACGGTTTTACGAGCTTAGAAATGAGATAGCAGATTTTATGCAAATAAAAGATAAACCACTATCTGAATTGAGTGACCCAAAATGGATATGTGACTTAGCATTTCTGGTCGACCTTACAGGCCATTTGAATGGTTTCAATTTGAAACTTCAAAAACAAGGACAGTTAGTAAATGATTTGTACAGACGTTTGAAAGCGTTTCAAAACAAAATCCGCTTGTGGGAGGCACAGTTGGTGTCTGGTAACAGTTACCATTTCATCGCGCTCTCTGCGTATGAAAATACTGCTTATGCTCAATATGCTGAAGACTCAAGTTACTGTCGGAGCAATTTTCGAACAGATTTAGCGATTTTAAAAACATGGAAGACAGTTTCAATTTACTAGCTACTCCAACAAAAAGTAATGTACAAAATGCTCCAATACACTTGCAAATGGAGTAGATCGAGCTTCAAGAAAACTCACACCTAAAATCTAAATTTGAAGACGTGAAGTTGTGCGATTTCTACAAAAAATACCTCGAAGAAGACCATTTTCCGGAGCTTAGATTGATTTGTGCGTTTGGCAGTACTTATAAATGCGAACAGTTCTTTTCAATGATGAAAGTTAATAAATCAAAACATCGTACAAGGCTGACTGACGATAATTTGGAAAATTCTTTACATTTTTGTATCAGTGGAATTCATTCAAACATCGATGGATTAGTTTCAAAAATTCAAGCTCAGGGGTCTCATTGATTTCGTTGTCGCTATTTAACTTTCGTAGCTTGTAATAATTCCAAATTTCACGATTTAATTAACCTATTTTTTTCATTTTCTTATTTTAGTAAATTGTATTATAATAACATTGTCGTATTATTTCATGTCTGATATTTATCGCTAAAAATTATGAGCACTACTTTAAAATGCACTACTTTTAAACGCGGCCCGCGAACGTATTTGCACACTAAAGTTTGGCCCACAACATGTCAAAGGTTGCCCATACTTGCCTTAAATGGACAAAAGCATTACTGGAGTAGGTTTGTAATGATGCAAATATTTCTGCATTTAACCCAAAGCGTATCTCTTGTGGTTTTCTAGATCGCCGTACCAATAATGAAAAAGAACTCACACTTTATACATATTACCTGCACAGGATCTTCAATTTAAAAAAAAAACTGTTTCTTTTGTAAACAATAACATCGTAACTTGATTGGGGAAGAGTACAAAACATTGTAATATTTTAAATATTGTGTCTCTATCGAAAACAATCAGTGCATCTCCACATTCAATGCTTTGTGTGTGTTGTTTATTTGACATCAGCAAGGCTTGCTATTTTCGAACAAACTTTTACCTCAGTGCATACCTAAATGGAAATTTTTTTTTAATTACTCCCTAAATTCTCCCATACCTCGATACACATACAATCTCATCCGCTTTGAGGCACAACACCGTTCATAGCGACTCCTTATTTCATCGTTTGCTTACTCGAAATTACACAGAAGCGTAATTAGTTTTCTCTGTGCAGTCCAATCGGATCGTATTTATTCATCAAATACTGTAAACCTGGTGAAAATCTAAAAAGAAAATTAATATTCACGCGTAGCAGATCAGAAGCGGATTTTAATTAAATCCTGAAGAGGATTGACGGAGCCGGACGTGTACACAAACAAAGGAAGACAAATTACGTATAAGACATAAAACATCTTGTCAGTAAAAAAAAATTGATTGGCCGAGACAATGTTTTTTTGGATTTACAAAAAAAAAAAGCATGTCTGTTATATTAAATGACGCTGAGGAATTTTGAAGAGAAAATATATTTATATAATTAACCTAAAAACACTCATTGCCAAAGCTGTTCAGCACACACAGTTAGAATAGAAAAAGTTTTATAACCGTCTAACCGTCAACTAAGTCATTACCGTGCTTGTTATTTGTCACATCTTGTGAGGGTGACGGAATTATGTCAACGATTTTATTTTGGTATTGTTATAAAAAAAATCGCAGAATTTGACCAAATTCAATTCAAGCGCAGAGATGATGTTGATCTTTTTGCGGATTTGGCTCGATCAAGAGTTCTTTTTAATTAGCGAAAAAGATTCGAATCCAGAACGAGAGTCGCCCGAAGTGCAGAGGAAGACATACCCATATTACAGACGATATTTCTGTTTACAAATCGCGCGGTGCGTTATTACAAGTCTTGGCCGGTCGCCAGGCAAAATGGAGTTCTCCAGCGATGACGAACGCTCGTGTATGTATGCATGTATGTATCCACGAGTGGAAAAGTAAACTCACCCAGGCAGACACAGACAGACACTGTATAGGTGGGGCTTGACACACTTCTAGCAGACGAGGAGTGAATCCGAGTTTAGGGCAGCGTTATTAGAATGTTTGGAAGATAAAATGCACAAGTTATTCTTGAAGGTTAAGTAACTATCTTATATGATAATTTCTATTTTGGGCGTTTTATCCATATCAAGATGGATTCACTTCATATCTGTGGCAATATTATGAAATAAGTGTCGGTTAGACTGCTATAGACACAATTACTTCATTATAGTCACTGTTACGTAATTTTTACTACAATTACCAACTTTGAAGGGGTATCTACTAGTTTGTTGAGGGACTTGC
Organism: Protaetia brevitarsis; assembly: GCA_004143645.1. Lineage (NCBI taxonomy): Eukaryota > Metazoa > Arthropoda > Insecta > Coleoptera > Scarabaeidae > Protaetia > Protaetia brevitarsis. Next base: position 678,365 of record RXPK01000129.1, read on the forward strand.
ATTGTCCTTTTTAATTGTAGATTCATGCAGGTTTTGTTTTCGACTAAGACCTTTTGTCTATGGTTTTATTTTCCCTGCGTAGTTGTTATGCAAATGTTTTTTTTTATTATAATAAAAGTTAATGATTGTTAACGTCATTCAAAGTTTCGATTCTTTTATTTTTGATTCAACCTTTTCAATTTTAATAATTAAGGATAGTCAAGGATTTTCAAGATTAGTTTAATTGCGAAAGTAACCCTGAAAGTAGATATTCTTTTGCGCCCTTTTAAAATTTTATCCGCTGAGCTAGTAAATTTAAATTTTCATTTTTGTTACTTTTCATTTTGCATTTATGCTAGTATCATCAGTACACAGCAATATGTTACCCAAATCTGACCTTATTGTAATCATGACCGCGCTGAGCAGAACTATTAACCATTCTTTCTAATAATAATGTTAAATCATAATATGCAGGTTTTCTCTTTTTATTTTTATTATGCATGTATGTTTTATCTCTGGTTTTTTCAAAATTGTGACACAAGATGAAAACTGATAAAAGAAAATGTATCACCTCTTTAAATTAAAAAACTACGTTTTACTACTGTTCCTTACAACGACCTGATCTTATTTCCTATTACTGCATCTTGTAAACGGAGGTAGTAGGTGTCTCTATCTCGTCCGTTAAATTCTAGTGGGTACCTAAATATTTTGACATACTTTAATATATACTTGGTCTCTATAAGATGAGTGCCGTCTCAAGAAAGAAATTTGAATTGAATTTGAACATGTTGCACTAGTATTGTGCCGTCGCTATATATGTCAATCCCTAGTTAATGTAACTTATAAGATTATAAAGAAGCTAAAAGTCACACACGGCACTTGAAAGTGAATTCAGTACTTTCAAATTCCATTATATTACTTCAAAGTGAATTTAATTACGTTATAGTAACATATATAACTTGCTCCGCAGTGAAACTGCTAACCGCTGTCCAGAGACAGGCGTTGCTGGATATCACTGGTGCAATTAACAGCACAGGGACCGCCTCTTTGGAGACCATTGTGGGCCTCTCTCCGCTGGAGCTTTATGTAAGAGCAGAGGCAATGAATGGGATCCTTAGACTGAGAGCCAACAACCTGTGGGATCCCAACATCAGGGTGGGAGAGCGAACACTTATACTATGGGCACGATGCTGGACGGACCATTGCTGCAAATGCCCACGGACAGCAGGCAACTCGAATTATCTTCACTGAAAAGGTGAATCTCCATACCGAACAGAGACCAGGCACGCAGTGAGATCACTGCTAATGATAACTGGTTCACGGACGGATCCAAATCCAGCCAGGGCACAGGAGCCGGTATTTGTGGGTCCAGTTCTAATCAAAGGATATCCTTAAGCTTAGGAAAACATGCAACGGTCTTCCAGGCAGAGGTATCCGCCCTTGCAGCCTGTGCAGAAATGATTGCAAAAGGAGGCTACCTGAGGAGGAAAATTAATATAATGACTGACAGCCAGGCTGTCATTAAGGCAGTTTCGAACCCCGTAACTAGGTCAAAACTAGTTAGAGACTGCAAACAATCCCTCAATGCACTGGCACGAGACTACACGGTGTCTCTGATTTGGGTGCCGGTACATGAGGGTATAAAGGCAATGTAATAGCGATGAACTAGCCAAGGAGGCTCTAAGAGACACTCATGGGTCCAGAGCCCGTATGTGGATTACTAAAAGATTCCGCAATAAGAGAGATCTGGACCTGGTTAGATAAGGAAGTACAAAAATGGAGGTCGACTGAAGGTCAACTCCATACCAAAACGCTGATAGGGGATGGGATGTTAGTTTCTCTGATAACTACTCAGGCGCAGTAAGAAAGAGTTAAAACCCATTACTGGGTTGGTAACTGAACAGTGTCCCTGAAAAAGCATCTATACAACACAGGCCGGGTACGCGAACTGTGGTGCAGAAGATGCGAACTACAGGAGGAAACGAGTTTATATGTTATCTGCACATGTGAGGAACTGAAGGTACTCAGGCAGGAATATTTCGGGAGAGATCTATTGGAGCCCTCGAAGGGTTCTCAAGTTCCACTGGGCAAGATACTGGCTTTATAGAGAACACCAACTGCTCGAGTGGAAACAAGAGAATTAATAGGATGGTACAATGAGCACCTAGCTCAAGTGCCGGACATAATGCTCACCCTAACTTTAATGAATGAATGAATATATAACTTGAAAGTAGATTTAATACGGGATGGTCGCGTAATATTTAGGATAACCAAAGTGATATTTACCATCTAGTAATTATCACTTCAGAGTTGTACACTTCTAGTATACATATATTACATTGAATACGAAAACGTAAATGCCAAGTGAAACGAAGTGGATGCGCCATTACAATACAATTGCCATGGAACAATATATAAAAAAAAAACAACTTAGCCGTAAAGAAGCCAATGAATGCGTCGGAGGCAGTCATCGTCTTGACTGCTGCAGCTATTCTCTCGATACAAAGATATTAGTAGGTATAGTGAAGATATCATCATCAGCAGTAACTGAATTTCAGTAAACGTGAGTCCAGGGTAATGGAACCTGTGATGAAGTGCTTTGAAGAAATACCCGCATACTAACAGGGATCTTTTTAGGACCGTGTAAACTAAAAGAATATGTGAACAATTTGTGGGGAACAAAATGAAACACTCACTCATCCTCTGTCAAACTCGCAGGACAGTGCACCTGGGAGCATGTGAAGTCGAAGAGGGGAACTTACCTAACTTGGAGCCTTCTCATATCCTATATCTTTGAAAGGAATGGCTAGCTGTAAAGCGACAAGAATAGGGGACACAGTATATCATTTAGGGCGTAGTATACTATTGCTCTAAAAGTTTATTCATTGCCCCTCTGATATGTAAGTAAAAACCCGTACTTACATACCAGTTTTGGGGCAAAAGAAGAACAATGAATACTTTGCAGCAAGTACACACTCGTGTTTTGTCGGCTCTCGAGAAGTCGGCAGACAACACAAATCCCCACTTATGAGGCGATTCAACACGAATTTATTTAGTTGATGTAAATATTTATTCACTTCCCTTCTTGCGCTCACTATCTTACATTTCCCAATTTACAATCACACTGTAGCGTTGAAAATATAGAAATTTTCGATGTTAGGTCGGAAATATTTATGTCGTCAAAAATTTAGATAATTGAAACTGAAAATTTCTATTGGTTTTTAAAAACGCTAAAATCTACATAATATTTGCTCCTAATTTAAGTTATGCACTAGGGTCCAGCTGTTTGTAGACCTTATTGTGACAGTAAACAACATAATTCTCTCTATTTTGGGTACCGAATGCGACATAATTCGCAGTGAACTCTTCGCCCGCATCCGCGCTCCGCCCGTATCGTTTCAAAATCGTAAAACGCCAACGCCGTATCTGTGATTTACGCCTCCAAGACCCGTCTCACCGTATTGCTCAAAACGTTCGCCGTCTCCTGGTGGGAACTACAAAGTATTTTCCACGGTGCAACACTTAACACATCAGGGGGGAAAGTCAACGTCCTTACCAACCTATTTATCAGCGTTTTAATAATAAAAGTTTGAGAAACGTTATTCGCGGAAATTCGTTTACGTATCCATACGTCGCATTGGAAGAGAGAACTCGCTTAATAGAGAAGGACGAGTACAAAGAGAGAAAAACAGGTGTTTTGTATTGGAATAGACGAATGCCGCTAACGTCGATTATGTATGAATAACATATGTTTGGCGCCTGGTCTCAATGATGACGCAATTTGAAGGCATCAAAAAAACGTTTTCTTGATATTTGACAAATCGATGTGTTTTTCTGGATTCTTTTCGTTTCTTGCGGCGCGAGGTTGATGTACTAGATTTTGGCTTGAAATAGAATCGCCATAAAACTTCGTTTTCAGCTGCTTTTGGACGAAAAGTAAGGAGCGCTTGTAGTCGCGCACGCTTCTGCACCATCGAAAATATTTTGCGTTTTAACTCATGATTAATCAGGTCTAAATGGAAATGAATGGGAATCAAACCACATACCAGTAGCGCTAAAACAGATTTTTTAGTTCATACGACAAGAAAAGGTGGAATCATTCTTAATGATTCTGATGTTTTTTGGTAAACGATTTAAGAACTCTGTTTATACATGGAAAAAAATAAGTATGTACTGCTTATTACAATTTTGCAAATAACTTTTTGTAGTTACCCTTCTTACATTTATAATCTTCTTATTCGCACTGCTGTAGCAAAAAAAAACTGTCAAATTTGTAATGCTAATAATGCAACTACATTATAGACACAATTTGATTAAAATAAAGGCAAAGCTGCTAATAAATTACTTGCAAAATGTTGTTACTGTTCCATTGACAAATTCTAAAATTTGTCTTAAAAACTTGTAATAGATGATATACGCCAACTAATGTGGTAATCACTGCAACATTAAATCCGGGGTGAAGAAGCTGATGCATCACAATATCTCTACCTTTCTATTGGTGCCTTTTTGTGACCAAATATTAACTAATGCATCTCAATCGCATTATTTATCATTTCCGTATTTGCTGTTTACCGCTGTAGCACGTTGTTGTTTGGTAGCGGAGATAAGAGACATTTTACACATTTTATCAAGATTGAACAGTGTCGTGGAAAGAAAGTTTTGTATAATTGAAATTATATACGCTCTTTTTTTTTGATGGTATGATATCTTATTTGTTTCATTCATTATTCAATTGCATGCATCTTTATATTTAGCAGAATTAGTAATATTAATCGCGTGTTTTGACTTGAACAAGTTTCTTGGTAATCGCTTGGTTTTATGAAGTCATACTGCATACATCGTTAATTTGGCACAAATAACTAAATCCATTCAGATTCTAAGATATCTGATATTGTTGTACCCCTCATTTTATCGAAAAAAAATATCCGCGTCTTCTTTAATAAATTAACAAAGGGTGACAGGATAGTTAGCGCTTGGGATTAGGGATTCGTAATGCTTGCTGATTAATTTATTAGGAAACAATTCTATCTTGTCAATTGTATTTAGTTGTTACACAGGGCTACGCCTTTTTTTTCGCAAAAAGATGTTTAATTTTTTAGTAAATATATCAATTACAAAATATGTAGAAATGTTATTTATATTGAAATTTTATAGTATTATCACCTAAGGTAATTAAAGAAATGAGAAGCTGTTAATACTATATATTTTTACAAATCCTAAAAGTTGACATACTTCGTAAGTTTTAGTAAAATAAACATAAACATATGAACTTTGTATTTTTACTTCGTGTTGAATAGTATTAGGTTTTGTGTGAAGACATGACAAAATAATAAGTTTTAAGGTTAATTTTTTATAAACCATACGTAGATTTATTTTAGTAGCGTTCACTACACATGTTTCGTGTTGTTTTGTATACAATTATCGTGGGTTCAGGCAGTCTTTATAAGTTTTAACTTGATACTAGTATTAATAATCTTTAAAAATTAAAGTGCGTAATGTGCACTATTACATCAACAAAGGTTGACTGAACTCATCATTACGAAAAAATGATTACGAAGCTCATGGATTCTCTTATTATAAGAATTTTACTTTTGAAAGGCTAATACAATTTAAAAATATTTTTATTTAGAATTGCCTATTTCATTTCATTCATAATAATTATTGTTTTTGTGAAAATGCAATAATGTAATATAAATAAATGTGAAAAGTATTTAATGCTATAATGTAAATGACACTGCTATATGTTTTATTTATTATGTAACGAAAACAAATAAATTTTCAATCAATATTAATGTGCTACCGACTGTTGTTTTATTTGCTTCGATGCTTCTTGGTAAATATTTTTCTTTTGATACATTCTTTGTTTTGTGTAACAAGTTTGATAATAGAAAAAATACTGATTAACATATATTTTTTTAATGTTAATTTCGACTAAATATTGCTTAAATGCATGTGTATCACCATTTCAAATTTTTTAAGCTATTCTACCAGCGCGGATCTCTATGAAACCATAGTTAGAGTCGTAGGTAGGTATAATGTAAAATAACTCAATTTTACTTCAGTAGCACACAAACTTTAATGTATAATATACATAATGTATATACCTATGTATATTATATATTAATCTCAATCGTGAGGATAATTAAATATAAAACATTTTATTTAAAACAAACTACTACATTTCACGTTTACGGTATTTACAAAATTGTTTAAGATTCTGTTACACTCTTAAAAACGTACATTACAGCATAGTATAGATAGTTACTACATTTATGGAAGCTAATAGTTACATTGCTGTAAGAAAATCTAATAATGGTACACTACAAGTTGCAATAATCTGGTATTTTACTACAAGTTGTAGTAAAATACCAGAGGCAGTCTGTAGATTCCAAATAAAATCCCTTATACGTTTGGTATAATGAATTACTATATAAAATTATTAAATTTTTTGTACTGAAAACATGAAATATCAAATTGAAATTATCATAATATTGAAACATTTGAAACGAATTTTACCCCACCATTTATTGCACTAATAACTTATCTGTCACTGGTTGCCTCTTTTTTACGAGGGTTTAGGGGGTTTTGCATATACATACGCTTTACTTGGCGTCACTTTTTGATTGACCAGCGTACAATGTTGCTAGTTGTGAGTGTAAGTAAATCTAAATGGATACCCCAGCCGTTTCACAGCTACTTAGAGAATGGGGTGGAATGGGGTTGATGCACAGATGCTACCATTAAAATATTCGAAGGTAAGTACGTATGTGTTATCTATATTAAAGGATTACTGGTTTAAAAAACTTTGAAATAATACTTAGAGTCAGCGCCATCGTATCGATAATATATGAACATGGTAGGTATGTGCATTAAGAACCATATGTAGGTATTTACTAGTTATTAGTTTTCAGTAGGTAATACCAGCAATTATATACTGATTGAAATTATATCAGTACCACGCCGACTAGATATCAAGGCCCGGCATTGAGTGGGAAGTATCCCGAGACACCGGTCGAACGACGACGATACCATAACATCTATACCTCTACGCATCAATATCCTTGCGCACTCCTGGAGTACCCCGATACGCTACTTCTCCCCAACATTGTAAACTATAAAGTTTGACAGTTAAATTTATTTAATTACATAATATTTCTTATCTATTAATTTTCCTACTGAGGTTTCTTGGTGTTACAGACACAAATAGTAGGTATTTATTACCCTTGAATAGTAGAAATGCTTAGATTAAGCAGGTAAGTATTATCAGTTAATTACTTATATTTTGGAGCAAATAATGGTAATACTTAAATAATACTTTTATATACTTCTATCAAATGTACTAATTATTCGGCATAAATATGATAATTTTCCGTTGAGAAAATCTATTACTCAAATTAAATAATTATTTTTTGTGGTGAAAATATTATATGTTCATAATGATTTTAGTATATTGCATTAATTTGAACTAAAAATTGTTTCGTCTAACAAATTCACGGTTTTGGAAAACTGAACAAATTTTATTCTCAATATAAATACATATCTTCTAGCTTATATAGGAAGTTATGTATATTCAATGTGATGCATTTATATTAAATTGAGTAATTATTTTTTTGTGTGATAAGTAGACCAGTTGAACAGTACACCTCTTGTAATTGTCGATTGTAAGAAATCGTTTTTTCGATCCTACTCAAAAAAGCCTACGGATATATTATTTTCGAAGAAAAAACAATATTATAATTCCCTCATCTCCGCTCCCAGCACGCAGATGTTTACAGGAGGCCATCACTTGCTGACGTTACTAAAAAAATAAATTTTAACATTTATAAAAAAAAAAAAATGCACTAATCCATCAGCCTTTTTCTCTCGCGACAACGACGTCGTTTAAGAAAAATAATTAATCTCTGGTACTACATCGCCTTAGTTGACTTAGTCCGTTACAGAAAAAGTTTTCCCATCCCCTACTATAAGCCATTGCGAGCTGTTACAGACGTGAAGTCTGGAACTACAAATTTTATGATTGCAACATCGAGTTGATGTCAAAGACAAAAGGAAAATTAGGCATATTTCAACATCTGGATACCTCGACGTCAATATATCGATAACTAGGCCATTATAGTTTACGCATTACTTACATCTGTCGCGATTTTAATTGTTCCGATCGCGATTTTGCAAGTTTCATATACTGACAATCTGTTCTGCGCGCACACTTACATAACTGACCTAGAAAAATCCAGAATAACATTCCTACGATTCCGCTGTTCCGATCGCTTATCTCGTAAAGAAAACATTTACGCAATAAAATTCGCAGACGCTTGAACGGGAGGCGAAACTAGAATTGCAGGTCGCTCGGACCTGTGTAGTAACGATTTTTATGACTGTGGCGAAGATTTATCGGTCCCGTGAGTAGGTTAAGGCCTTTTGGTTGCGTACGTCGAAAATAAGAATCGTCGATTCGCTTACAAACTTTGACGTGACAGAAAACATGTTTCTCTTTCACCAAAGTAGCTCGAATATTTTAATTGCTGGGTGCACATTGTTCATGTTTATTTTAATGTGTAGTTTATCAGTGTTTTGGTGTTTGTGTCGTACAAGATCTATACAATGTTTTATTTACTATGCAATTCAATTTTATATTTTAAAATTTAAGTATTCTTAATCTGCTTTTAATACTTGCCTGAGGATGATCTCATTTAGAGGGTTTAATTAAAAAAAAATTATGAATGAGAGTTTCTTCATACAGAGTCAGAAATGGATTAGAAGCGATTACACAAATGCTTTAACTTGCATTGAGTGTTTAGGAAACTACACTTTTAAAAAGGTGAACAGATTTAAATATTTAGGAGTGACAATAACAAACGATGGGAGCAGGGATGAGAAATAAAAAAAAAGAATAACCAATATGAACAAGGCCTATCAAGCAAATAGAAAACTCTTAAAAAGTAAAATATTGGAAAAGAAAATAAAATGAGATGTATAAGACTATAAATAAAACGCGTAGTACTATACGCTGCAGGATCTAATAACGATAACCAAGAAACAAAAAGAGGAGCTTAGGATACATGAAAAGAAAAATACTAAGAATAATATTAGGCCGATAAAATGGACAAGGGTGATATACACCGAGAGAAAAAGTTTGTATTAATATAAAATGGTGTATTGAAACTTTTTTCTTTTTCAATATGAGCAATGATATTTAGTGTTAATGCAATACGTAAAAAATGTTAAATTGCGTTAGTTAACTGAATAATAATAAATTTATAAGAAACAACTACGCGTGTTTTTTGCACATGTACTAATTTTCCATTAACAATTTCTACCTGCTAATTGAATAATACACAACATTATCCCAACACAGTTATTGTTGTAGACACACGAAGTAATTATTGTTTCTATATTTTATTAATATTGGTTCAGCACTAAAAATGTTGATTCAAAACTTATATTGTTCATTTACGTACTGTAGTATTCATCGAATGACTATTTGCTGCAATTCAACACTTTAGGTGGTTATACGAAAAGATTTCTTGTTTAGTGGAACCATTTTCGATTTGCTTAAAATCACGTTACTGATCGGCGAGTTTTTAATTTCATCGATCGATCATCGATTTACTGTATCATTACTGTATTAAACAGAGATATACTGTAATCGATGGATCTATCGATGAAATTAAAAATCCGCCGCCATTCAGCAATTAGTCCATTGATAGCAACGCATAGCTATATATTGCCTAATTAGGAAGACTATAGTAGGTATAGAAAAAACATTTGGGCATTATGATACTAAACTTATATTAGCTTAATACATAACAAAAATTATAAAGTTTTATTCATACATTTGAAAGAAAAGTACAATTTAACGTTTCATAATAAATCATTAATAACAACTTTAACAAAATTCGTTATCACATTTACCGATTTGTATACTCCACCAAATATCATTATTTTCAACGGAATTGGCTTTATCATATTAATCGATTTACTTAAACAATTAGAGCAAATGATTTTTACGATTACATTTATACATATTTACCATAAGCTGGACAACTGTTTTGCGCATGCGTAAATTACGTGTACACCGACCTGTTCTAGAATTGTTCGAATCCGTTACAAACGATTTTATTTGAATTTGCCGGACACTCTTTCCAATGATCTCCATCCTTGTGCGGCCTTGGGTGAAACGTGTCTTCTGTCTTGCTCCTGCATCCGGCTGTCGATCGATGTGTTTTCCAGCGTAATTTCAATATTATTTAAATTTCTCGAACTTCTTTCTATACAGTGTAACAGCGTCGCTGCTTGTATTTCGGCTGTTTTCCCACTGCACCCCTCGCGGTAGAATTATAATTCCAATCTTTCTTTGAATTGCCTCTTTTTTTGCTAGGTCGCCCTCCATTTTCATCTTCTTGGGCTGAGATTATTCTCCATTTGTTTTGTTCCTTTCTGACACTTTTTTTTATATTGTTTGCACTTTTCTTCCTTTCATGATTTTTTTTTGTTGTTTGTTTTTTTTTCTGACTGCGCCATGTTATATATATGCGATGGGTTTTGATTATCTTTATTATTATTCAATATTAATGTTACAGAAACTTACAAACATAGGTCTTATTGCTACGGAGGTTGAATACTGACTGCTATACGCAGGTGCGATACCATATGTAATAGTAATTAAATATTACATTTCATTGAGTTAACACCGATAGTAAATATTGTAAGAAACTTTTTTTCAAATGTCAAATCGACAATTTGTGGATTAACAACAAGATAAAATATTTAGTTACGGCCTGAACACTATAATCTTGTTAAATTAATCTTAAAGTGTGCAACATATAAATATGTTTGTTTCAGATAGGAAGCATATGATTCCACTTAAATGCAACATGTTAAATCAATGCTCAAATTCGTGACGCTACGAAAAATGTTGAAATAACCATTTCATTTCTGTCAGTGTAGAAGAAGAACCAATTATGAATTAACAAAGGAGCTAATGGAAGGTGACGTGGTCAAAAAAAAATTAAGAGGCAGATAATAAAATGGTTGGGACACGTGTGGAGGGCCGAAAATGGAACAGCAATCCACAGTTTCTTGGAATGGCAACCAGGAGGAAGAAGAGGAAGAGGCAGGCCCAGATCTACATGGCTACAAGAAGTTAAAGAAGACCTTAACAAAACCGGCATTCATAGATGGCCGGAGAGGACACAGGACAGGGACATGTGTAGGGATATATGTGAGAGGATATAGGAAAGGATAGGGATTGATCTACCCGTATTTTGAAGATCTAGAAAGCTCTAGGAGCGGAGATACTCCGTTGGGATGCTTAGCCATTATATATTTTAAAATATCATTACAATACACATAGATACAAGTTTTTTTTATATTTTCTTATAATAACTGGAATAAAATGTTAGCAATATAGTGTAAGTTTCCGTGAAAGGTCTGACATACATCATATTTAAACATTATTGGTAAAGATATTCCGATTTCGTCCTTAGATCTCAATTCTCAAATCTCGGTTTTCTCTCAAGTGTACGAGTCTTACACATTCTCTTTTTTGCCCAACGCTAATTCTTTTCCAGTATAAATTTCGTTGGATAAATACATAATATACACTTCACAATATTATCCTCTTTGGTCGAATAAAAAACTGGTTGAAACGCATTAGGATCCCCATTATACAAATTTATAAATGAAGGAAAACACATCCCGGAATAGGCTTATGTAAACACAGGCACTCCGTTTGCCGGTAGGTACGAGGCCGGCGCTCCGGCGTCCACAATGGATTTTCTGCCCATTTACGTAATACGCCCGCACATATTCACGGACCGCGGTCCGACCTACATAAATACGCAAAGCCTGTGCTGCTGCCGAACGTCCGTAAACTTTTTACGGCCAAATTGTTTATTCAACTCGCTGCCGAGAAAATAAAAAATATTACCCGTATGGCGTATACGATTTCCGCGAAAGAGCGCCGTTATTAGGTGAGTATATTGTATATGGAAACGCGGGGAATCAAGTTTGACGTATATATGAAAACACGTTGAAAATATTTTTTTTTTCGTTTTTTTTTCCCTGGGATACCGAATACTCATTTCTGAAAAACATGATTTTCCAATTGTTAAAATGTGTTAAATAAATGTTAAACAAAACCTCATATAACCTCACCTGTCAAAATTTAAGCAATAACAGAGGTGGTAAATATTTTCGGTTGAAATCGATGGATTTTGGAAAATTTTGATAATTTCTAAGGTCTGGCGGGTTAGCTATGAAAACTCACTCGCATCTGATAAAGGGTTATTACTTGTTTTTATTGTTCTTCATCTAAATATGCCATGCAATTAATCTCACATCCTTAACCCCTATTGTAAGGGAAAATTAGGGGTGGCAATCCTTAACATAATTTCTTTTTTCAGTATCTATTACGAATTTAAACGGTACTTGACTATTCATAAACCCATTGTAATATAATTTTTGTGACACTGGAAACTGTAAAAAACGAGAAGTATATTTTTTGGGAGCGATTTTTTATACTAACCCCCAAAGTGACACCTACCTAAAAAATATATCTTATTTGTTCATTGGTTTAACTACAGTTAAGTTACAAAAGGGTCGAATTGGTGGAACATAGTTAAAAAATAAAAAACCAATTAGATATGTGCATATGTATCAATTATTTACCAAAAATCTATTTAAACCTGTAAACTATTCTTATAACCTATCGTCATAATATGTTCTTCAACAAAATATACACCACAAAAAAAAACTACAAACAATCAATATTTCGTAGCTCATGAATACGTGACGGACATAACTCTGTACTTACTGATGAAATATTGATTTGGACCGGTCGAATATGCGATTTTACAAAATTCGTCATGAATATGTTCTTATACAAATAGTACACCTACAAAAAAAACTATGAACAATCAATATTTCGTAGTTCATGAGATACGATGACGACATACTCTGTACTATACTCGATGAAATATTGAAATTGGACCCGTCGAATATGCGATTTTACAACATTCGTCATAAATATGTTCTTATAACGAAATATACACCTACAAAAAAAACTATAAACAATCAATATTTCGTAGCTCATGAGATACGATGACGACATACTCTGTACTATACTCAATGAAATATTGAAATTGTACCCGTCGAATATGCGATTTTACAACATTCGACCGCACGAATGTGTGATGTGTGATGTAGATTCTGTACAATTTTATCCTATAATGTGCTATAATGAGTATGCAGTGACCTGTTTTCTACGACGATTCGATTTTCATACAAGTTTTCTCAAGTTATAAGAAGTTAACTAGCGAATCAAAACATATAGTTGGCAGGGCACGTATACTTAGATTCAGGCAAAAGAAATTTGTGTTAATGAAAGTTAAATTGTTTTATTGTGTATTTTGCAACATCATCAATGTGGACAGATAATATATATAGATATGCAACCGACCGTGTACACTGTGGTGATAGTATTGAAAATAATAGTTACGGCAATAGTTGACTTCAAGAAGAATATGCAGAGTTACAAATCAATAGAGATAAAACAACACATTTTTACTGAACATCACGTGAATTTAAAAAATCTTAATTACTGTGCTTTCACATGATCTTTTATTAAATGGCTGGTCAAATTCTGTTTCCGTTTGGAATAAAAATTCTTCGTTTAATAAAGATCTGAAAGGCAGGATCATCACTGCACGTAACTGCCGTAACTGTCCATTTTCAACACTATTACAACAGCTAATAGGCACGCTCGGGTCGCATATCTCTATATATTAATCAAGTAAGAGACCGGATTATATGCAAAGTGCATATATTTAATTTTTTGCACATCTTTAATTATAGTCTATATGTAGACGTATTACACTAATTGAACTTAATTAGCGCTAATTAGTGATTGCATATTTAAGCTTTTTCTTATCCTTTCTATTAGTAAAAATTCCTAGTAATTCCTAATGTAGATCGACAATCTACAATTCTCAGAACGATAAATCTTTTACGTTGGTTTCTCTAAACTTTTTCCAAGAACTGCACGTGTTTAATTTCGCCTAGCAGAAGGGATGTGGTAATAAGTTTATTGTTATTAATTCCCAAATAAATTATTCATTCACTTGAATATCTTTTGAGCGAACAGCATGTAATTGTGTTACGTTTTTAAATACTGTGCGTACATACAATGAGTATAGCGAACAAAATTTCTTTATGGATTAAGCCATATCCTGAACTGGTAAAGGATTACTAAAAGCTTTACAATTGTTTTTAAATTCTTTAAATTTTGATATAAATGACAATTGTTGTTGTAGGTGTCTTCTGAGAGAAAATTACTGATTGATCAACACGCTAAAACTCCATCACATATTGGAAAATGTGAAAACCTAAAGGATCCGCATGTGTGCAGCAATCTATAGTCAATATGTAGCATCAACTTCACGAAACTCAGAACAGAAGAATATAAGTATCGGATTTGTAACGCATTAATTTCGTCTAACATACCAATTAGCAAGAATTAAACAATGTTAATTTGTAAATCATTTCTGCAAAAATATTGCTCAATCTAATATACCTGACGAAAGTACCTTACGAAAAAATTATTCACATCTTGGTTACCAGCAACAATAGCAGAATTCAACGATTTGTAGGGAATAATTTTATTTATATCATGGTAGATGAAAGTAGGAGTGTGGCCTTATATTGCCCATTTGTTAATAGAAATTTTTCATGAAGATATTGTAGTAAATCATATTTACTTTATTGTAAAGAACTTCAAAAAACAAATAATGTGACAATTGTTCAATTCGTTCAAGAAGGTTTATCAAATTTTATTTACTGGAACTATACCTTGTGAAAAATTTTTACTTAATGTAGTCGACGCTGCCACCATATATGATAAAAGCTGGGCAAAATTTAATTTTTTTTTTAATAACATTATTCATACACTTGTTTAGCTATGGGTTCAATCGTGTAGCGAAGAATTAGGAATCAATTCCTTTGATTAATGATTTAATTAGCAATGTCAAAAAAAGTATTTTTAAAAGTACCTTTACAAATCCAATTTTATAAGGAGCGACTTCCCGGTGTTAAGTTACCTCCTGAACCGATTATTACGAGATGGAGTACACGGTTAGAGACTGCAATTTTTTTCACCGATAATTTTGAAGGAATAAAAAATGTAATTCTTGAAACCACTGCTAACTACATTGCTCTTAAAAACTGTAAAAAGATAGTAACATCAAACAAAATTGCTACAAAACCTTTTGCATATTAGTCAATATATCTCTTTGGTTTTCAAGTCCATTCGTAAACTAGAAACGCAAGGGTGTCGGCTTTCGGAATCGGTCGAATAGTAGACGAGTTTGATATGCTATGTAAGAAGGTTAAGGGTACAATAGGTAATTTTATATACGATAAATTTAAAAAGTTAATAAAATAAAAATGCGGGGTATTTGAAATTGAAGAAAGTTAAGAAAATTTGAAGGTGAAACCAGTAAACGATTCGACTTTAATTTTAGGTAGAATGTATTGCAAAAGTATAAAAAATGCACCAGATTATGTGGATGTTGAAAGAAGCTTTTCTATTTCGAAACATATGGTATTTCTGATAGAAGACAAAACTTTTTTACACAATTTTGAAAACATTTAATTATAGAATTGTTTTAGAAATATGTTGTGAAAAATTTTCATATATCGCAATTTTTTTGCATATATGCCCCAGGTTTATGCATATTTTCTCAAAAAAAAAGGTGTTTCTTTGCATATAATCCGATCTCTAGTTATCATACATCAGTATCAAGAATTGAGCTGTAATCAAAGACCCAGTTTCGTTGGGACAGCCTATACAGTTGCCTTATACCTATTTAAAATGAGGATAGTAATTGTTTTTTGTGTGTATGACATTCGTTAATGATCACATTGACTACAATAAATTACAGCAGTAAACTAAAGAAACATCCATATTTATTACGAACTCAACTAAACACCGTACATACAAAACAAAACAAACAAACTTACAACATTCTGACAATCAACAACTAACCCCAGTTGCTATGTAACGACAAAAAACACTGGAAAACATTTCATCATCTCGCCCCCACTCCCAAATCTGTTTTTGTTTTCGACAGCGCCAGCGAATCGTAGAATTTCAACATCGCGTTTGTTATGTTACTATACAAAAGCTTGCGCAAGATTATAATTTTAGAATAAACTGTCGTTGTTGGATCTGTTAGGAACGTCATTTTAGAAAAAACTTTCAGAGCGGAAAATCCACGAAACTAATTCAGGAGTAACACCGTAAACGGTCCCAAATACCGTTTCTCGCATACGTATATATTGTTTTTGAATCATCGGCATCGGCGGCTAATTACTTCATAGTTTGCTGACGAGAGAGATGCTCGCGTAATATTTCTAAATTAGATAAATACAAACTCGGGGATAAGCGGGCCGAATAACTGCGAGTCCGTCAGTCGGCTATTTATACCAAAATCGCATAAATATAACCGACATCGCGGACACGATTGTGAATCAACCTATCGAAAAAATTTCGGTTCCGGAGAAGGGAGATGGAAAAGATGAATAAACTAACTAACTATGGCGATTTATTAAAATCTCTATCGTTGGTGCAAAAATGTAGTTAGGTCAAATGTCACAGGATGGACCCTAAAAAACATGTGCAGAATTCAACACATTCTGGACGTCACTCCGGTTTTTAAAGTACAGGGATTTTTTGAGATCACTTTTTGTCCACGCTTCGGGAAAATTTCTCTCAGAAGTTATTTATTTTATTTGATAAGATTTTGTTAGTTGATTTGTTTGTTTATTTTATTTGTTCAGCTCATTTAATTTATTCTCACTCTTATAATAGTTTAGCATTTGTTTATTTGTTTTATGTCTTTCTTAAAGGTATCTTCGTTGATCTTTTGGCGTTTGTTGCAGCGCGCGCAATTGTTATTCTTTTATATGTATATATGCGAGGTGTTGGGCTCTTTAAAGGAGTTCTCTGATAGATAGCGTGTAGTACATGTCATTGTTTTATTGCTGTCTTTTTGATATTTTTCATCTTGATATTAATTCTTTGTTCGTTTAATTTGTTATATTTTTAATCAAATCAGGGAACTCTGTTTTGCTGATAATTGGTATTATAATTGTTGTGCCACAATTTATATGTAAGGCCCGTTATTATATTGATTCCTAGAAGATTCCGTGTTGTTTTTAGTTTAAGAGTTTAATTTTCCGTTTTTTGTAGTTTACTGATTTTGATTTTATTTAATCACCTCGGGTTAGGTTAAGAGAAGCTTGAGTTTGTATGTAAATTTCATTATTATTTATACTTGTTTTTCCCGTTTAAATTTATAGTTTTGGTTTAAATTTTGTGACCGCGTGGATTTTTTGTGGGATCAGATTTTCTTCTGGAACAAATCTACCATTTTGTTTGTTGAAGGATTTGCATTGTCCTTTTTAATTGTAGATTCATGCAGGTTTTGTTTTCTGCCAGAATCTTATCTTCTATGGTTTCTTTTCTCCCTGCGAAATTGTATTAAATGTTTTTTTTTTTCTTTTTTTTGACAATAAAATTAATATTGTTAAATATCATTCTAAATTATAGTTCTTTTTTTTTGAATCAACCATTTAATCTTTGGGGATTTTAAAGAAAGTCAAATTGTTCAAACGCCCACAATTACTTTTCATGAAAGTTACCCTGAAATCAAATTGTCTTTTGCACCTTTTAAATTTTTATCCGCTGAGCTAGTTGATTTAATTTTTTTTTAATTTCACTTTTCATATATGCTGGTACCATCAGTTCACAGCAGTATGTATGTATATATGTGCTTCAATGGGATAAGAGGGCATATATACATAGATTTTTAATGAAATGTCATCCCGTCATCGAAATGTGAAAAATACACTGAGAAAAGAATGCATTAAACGAAATATTCTATTAATTTTTGTTTTTTATCATCTTCAACGACAAGAATACCTTTTTTCAGAAAAGTGTTTATTTTAGTTGAAAGTAGCGTGCTGTTTTGCCAGAAGACTATTTTCTTCTAAAGTATACATGTTTTTCGACGAAAAGTAACCTTACTGGAATGCACCTTAGTTTTGATTAATATTTTATAATGTCTTTATAACTTCTGTTTAAGTAAGATAATACACATTAATATTCATTATTTTTATTATGTAGTAATATAACAACTACTTTAGTTTCTTTTAATAATTGAATTATAAAACAGTATTTTAAATAAAAAACAGACGCTTTGGTTTATTTGCGTGGAAACGCATGTATACATTGATTTAAAACTTTTGCCTTTTTAACGGAAAATGCAAGCACCTGTATTCAAGCTGAGTGCTTTTTTTACGCGGAAGTATTTTAGTTTTATTCATGTTCCCACGTGCATAAGTCTCAGATACACAAACAATAATGAATAAAAGTGAATATTTTTCGTGCGGGGTTAAAGAAATTTCAGAGATAATTGGAATCTCTTCAGTTAATGCTGATTTACTTACAAGCTAAGGAACTTTACAGTAGTATACAGGGTATTCCACGTAACTGGTTCATTAAAAGTTTATGAGATGTTCTATTATTTTACTTTATTTGAGATTTTGGCACCAGTATCTGTTCGATTAGAACTATAAATGTAAATACCTTAACCAAAATTTCACTCCGGTTGACCGGAAATGGATGTCAACTTTCTTATTTTAAAATAGAAATGATCTAATTTTTTATTCATTTTTAGATTCTACAACTATAAATACGTCAGTTTTTCATTGCTATTCCTATAGCTACATGTTACCGTTTTGAGTTATTTAAGTTTTTCTTTTTTTTTAGTCATAATCATGGCATCATTGAGAAATTAACATCTCGGTTAATAGTACAAGTAGAGACTCCAAATTTGCTATGTTATGAATGTAGATATAACTCTAAGAAATGGTAAGCACACTTTACATCTAAACATACAGGTGTTCAAAACGAGGAACAAAGTGACATATTTCAAATGCAGAAAACTCATTTTTTTAAATAAAACACCCTGTATTTTAATTCGGAATTAGGAAGTAAATATCATCCTTCTATCGCTTTATATGAGCATTCTCTTATACCTATCTTTAATAGATTTTCAGATATGAGCGACTTTTTGTTAAACAGACTGAGTATCTTTTTTTTTAAATAGAAAACCCTGTATTTTAATTCGGAATTAAGAAGTAAATATATCCCTATCTTTATATCAGCATTCCCTATACCTATCTTTAATAGATTTTGAGATATGAACGAACTTTTTTGTTAAACAGACTAAGTAGCCCTATCTTTGCGTGTTTGTAGCTGCTCTGAATGGAGATTAATGTCAAATTCATTGACTAACCAAAAGTTTATGTATATCATTGTAATTACACTTTCGTACAACGCAATATTAATAGAAATGACTATTCGAACAGACATTCTTGTATGGTTATTCAAAAATAATACATGAATTTGACGTGAATCCATTTTCACAGCCAGCTACAAACTTTAAAGATTAGGCACTTAGTCTGTTTAACAAAAAGTCGCTCAATATCTCAAAATCTATTAAAGATAGTGTAGGGAATGCTCATATAAAGTGATAGGGGATGATATTTACTTCCTAATTCCGATTTAAATACAGGGTGTTCTATTTTAAAAAATGATGAGTTTTCTGCATTTGAAAATATGTCACTTTGTTCTCAGTTTTGAACACCCTGTATGTTAGAATGTAAAGTGTGCTTGCCTTTTCTTAGAGTTATATCTACATTCATAACATAGCAAATTTGGAGTATCTACTTGCAGTATTAACCGAGATATTAATTTCTTAATGATGACTAAAAAAAAAGAAAAACTTAAATAACTCAAAAACGGCAATATGTAGCTATAGGAATAGCTAATGAAAACTGACGTATTTATAGTTGTAAAATCCAAAATTAAATAAAAATTATATCATTCTATTTAAATAACAAAGTTGACATCCATTTCCAGTCAACCGGAGTGATATTGGTTAAGGTTTTTACATTTATAGTTCCAATCGAACAGATACTGGTGCCAAAATCTCAATATAAGTAATAATAGAACATCATATAACTTTTAATGAACCAGTTAGGTGGAATAGCCTGTATATGTGCTTCAATGGGATAAGAGGGCATATATACATAGATTTCAATGAAAAAATTTCCATCACGTTCATCGAGAATGGTGAAAATACGCTGAGAAAAGAGATTGCATTAAATGGAAGGTTTTATAACTTTTGTTTTTTATCATGTTCAACCAAAAGAATACCTTTTCTCAGAAAAGTGTTTATTTTAGTTGAAAGTAGCGTGCTGTTTTGCCAGAAGCTATTTTCTTCTTAATATTATGCTTTTCGACGAAAAGTAACCGTAATTAAATGGAATGCACCTTAGTTTTGATTAATATTTTCTAATGTCTTTATAACTTCTGCTTAAGTACGACAATACACCTTAAATATTATATTGTGATTATTATGTACATATTTAACAATATATTTTAGTTTCTTTTAAGTATTATTGAATTGAAACAGTATTTTAAATAAAAAAGCCGGACGTTTTGGTTTATTTGCGTGGACACGCTTGTATACTTTGATTTAAAACTTTTGCCGTTTAACGAAAAATGCAAGCACCTGTATTCAAGCTGACCGCTTTTTTACGTGGAAGTATTTTAGTTTTATTCATGTTCCCACGTGCATAAGTCTCAGATACACAAACAATAATGAACAAAAGTGAATATTTTTCGCGCGAGGTTAAAGAAAGTTCGGAGATAATTGGAATCTTTTCAGTTAATGCTGATTTACTTGTAAGCCAAGGAACTTTACAGCAGTATATAGTGTTTGAAGATTTTAAAACTGTTATACACGGGAAAAATGATCTTGTTGTTTTCAACCATTTTTTCATGCATTTGGTTACAGTTACTAAATTATTACTTGATTTAGGAATATTAAAAATACTCCTGTATTCAATCAAACAAATAATTTGGTTATTAGATTTATTTGAAGCTAGCGCAGTATTTATTAATTTAACTAAATATTTACATGGAAGTAAAATAAATAATCGCATTTATTTTCGTTATAGCAGTTTCTCCCCATATAGTACAGCAGATGAGCAGATATACTTATGTGTAGTAGAGATATTGTCGCATAGATGGCGCATCTTCTATTTCATTCCAGTAACAGATAATATTTCGCACAAAATAGGGTGGAAACTACGATCAAGACATACTAATCTGGTATATTTACTAGAACAACATCTGATAGGAGTCATCGCCATTGAAAGGACGATTTCTGTAACGGCACAATAGAATGCGTGGTGGTGGTCACTGCGACCAACTCCCCAATACTGCTAGGATTTACAACATTCTAACGGCAATCCCTCCTTAGTGCATGGGTTTTCGGAGATAATTCGTTTTCATTTCGATTGAAAATGATCACGGCATTTTGTTGTGTTTACGCGTAAGTCTAAAATGAATAAATGTTATAAGAAGAAAGGAAAAACCTCTTGAATCAACATGCGTACGGTTTTCTGACAATCTGTATAGTTTTCAAGTTCAAAATAAAGAGGACTTGAATCAACTATCAATATCTTTCACTTAAAAGAACAAACTGTTTCAACGAAAAATATATTATTTCGAAGAACTGCCGTGAATTTAAAATTATAGTTCCTTTTCAAAGGAACACCAAATCATGTTGACGCATATAGAAAACGCAAAAACTTTTGGTTTAATGCAATTCCTTTGGAAAGGATATTTCTCTCAGTGTACATTCTAAGTTATCTATAACTGGTGTGAGTATTTATTACTTTGTTTTTTCTTGAAAACGGAATCGTCAAAACAAAAAAATGGATTTTCAAAGCTTTTTGTCTTTAAAAAGAAAACATTTTCTATAAATTCTCAATTACTAACTGTAGTTCAGAATGAGAACTACCTCTAGAAAATACTGATGCAAAAGGGTATATGTATATATTTTTATCATCATTTCCTAAAAATTTGATTTTGAATTGATGAATGATTGAATTTATTAGAATGTCTACTTATTTTGTTATTATTATTATTAACTTTATGTACTTTAATATAACTTATGTACAATAATATATTTATGCTGTATTTTTATATATTATTTATAGTTTCAACACCAAAAAAATAAACAAAATCAAATCAAATTAGAGTTCGTTGATTACTAACTATAAAACTGAAATCGTGAAAATACTCTAATTTATTAATTAAATTCTGAGATTCTAATTAAATAAATTAACTTTTAAATTTTTAATTAAATAAATAACCTTCAACTTATAGCAGATAATAGAAAAAGTTATTCTGAGTCAGACAAAAGCATGTTTTGGCTTCCTAGACCTAGAAAAGGCGTTCGATAGAATCCCTAGAGCAACAGGAAATATTTACAACAAAGAAAGGTGAAAGATAAATTGATTAGAAATATGAAAAATATGTACAATGAACAACACTTACTATATCGTAAGTAAAGAATTAGGAAGTCGGAATGTTTAACACTAAGGAGGACTAAGACAAGGAGGTGTTATTGAAGCCCACTGCTATTTAAACGTATTTATTGAAAGAATGTAAGTCGAAATTAACAAAGTTGAATATAGGATATAGACACTTGGCACCAGTAGACATTACACAATGCATATTTACTGACGATTTGGTTATCATGGCTAGCAGCGAAGAAAAACTTCAGAAAAATATAAATGAATGGAATGCAGTTCTGAAAAAATATAACATGAAAATTAACACGAAGAAGACGAAGGTAATGATGATAACAGCAGGGAATGAAGAGCAGATAAGAATATATATTGATGGGGAAAGATACAACAAGTTTTTGGAAATCTAAATATCTGGGAGGTTCAATTGAAAGAAATGGAAACCAAGACATATATTACGAACGATTAACAAAACTGTTCAAAGTTATACCATTCAATGAAGAAAACATTTATATTTAAAAAAGAAATAACCTACAAAACTAAGATGACGGTATACAGAACAATATACAGATCTATTCTCACCTATGGAAGTGAAACATGGGTTCTCAGAGATAGACTCAAAAGCAAAATACAAGCCATGGAAATGAAATATTTGAGAGGCATTATGGGAATAACACGTAGGGACAGCATCAGGAAACGGACAGGGACAGACAGATGTAGAGTCTATTTTCCAAATATATAGAGGAGAAACAACTAAATTGGTGGGGGCATGTACAGAGAATGGAGGCAGACAGGCAAGCGAGAAAAGTAATGGAAGCGAGGATTATAATCAAAAGGGGACCAGGAAGACCAAGGATAACGTGGGATAAAGTGGTAGCAGGGGCAATACTGAGAAGAGGACAAACGGTGATAAACGCAAGAAAACTAGCGGGAAATAGAAAAGAATGGAAGGACTTTTGTACATTTGACATAAAATCAAACACACATCTAGCAAAAAGAATAGAACTTAATGGTATTATTTTGTGATTTGGTGATTATATTATATTATATACCTCCAACTTATTACTTTTGATGTTGAAATCTTGATGTCAGAATCTTACATTTGCTTATAATAGTTGATATCAACAAGTGACGTTTCAAGACATTAAGATGTTTTTTTTTTCTTATAATTAATCGATTTTCTGATCGATCTCGGATTAAATATCCTATAAAGGTTGGAATTAAAAACTGGCCTTTCCTCGCGCCGGGTAGTCAAAGGAGTGATTCAGTGATTTGGGACCGTGCTGGAACTTCCAGATATAAATCTGGGACTCAAGTGGTTTAACTCTATTTCACGGATCGAGGGTTCTTTATTCAGGTAAAACGGTTATAGAGAACTAGGTTTTTCACAATTTAATTGATCTTTCAACGTTAAGGATTATCTTGGATGAAAGTGAGGTTAATGTCCGACAATTTTAGCGGCAAAATGGTGTATTTCCCTCGCAAGCTTATACAATTCATTCGATTTACTATGAAATTTTACAATTTAAATACGCACCTTGATTGTCTATTAACCGCGTAAGCGTAAACAAGGCAACCCATTATTTTGGAATTATAATGCGAAATTTCTCAAAAATCTCTTTTTGGATTGAATTTAGAATGTGAAATTTGTGTTCAACGCGTAAAATTACTTAAGTTTTTTTAATTTTGTAAATTTAATCTTACAATTTCTCAAAATATCAAAATGTGTTTCAAATCCCAAATTTAAATTACATTTAATTGATAAAATTCTGTTGGAAACGTGTTCCTTACCACATAGAAATTCTTTTGGTGTAATTTCGTTGAGATCCTGACACTACTTAAAATTTTTTTAAAAACATGAATTGTTTAAATGGTTATAGTGATTTTGGCGCTACTAATTCCAAATCAGTGAAGTCACTTTTATTTACTCTTCAGATAAGGAATTTTTAAAATAGTAATTTCTGACTGGTAACCGATATATGCCTTTTGGAATCAATTTAAAAGTGAGTAGAATATGTGTTTCTGATTTTAATTTAGAAGTAGTACTTGTTTGTCTCAAGTTTTCTAAAAATTAACATTGGGCTGTCATTCCGTCTCGTGTTTGGATGATTATCTATGTGTGTGAAGGATTTGTATGGGCCTCCTGATCACTCGAGCTTGTGGTGTGTTTGTTTAAAATTTTTATTTCAAATTCACGATAAGGTACTAGAAATACTTACAACCTTACTTACCTACCTACCTTATTTCGACGTCAGCTTTGTCTAAAGCAAACCCATATTAAAACGTCTCAGTAATTATTATGGCTTAGCATCGGCAATTGGCTAGAAGTACTTTTATATCTCGGTGAAATACTTATCTCAACTGGTAAATAATTTTTAGTATGGCATAAGCTTTCTGAAGGCAACGTGTAATAAACCTTAAATCCCGGATACCATCAAGTTCTACAAAATGGTATTACATATGACTTTGACTGATTAATTTACTGGCAATGTTTACGGGAAAAGTCAGAGATATTATTTAGGTCATAATTAATTAATTTACATGTCTCAGCAGCCCTCAATACGTCAAGCAATTTATATATATATAGCTGTGTATCATTCGCATAAAAATGAGACTTGAAATTTAAAATCTGCTAGGGTAATGGTGAAATATATTGACTTACATAGGACACAACAACGGCCCTAAAGTACAACCTTGGTCACACCAGCAGCTAATGAAATAAAACCAGAGATTGTGACAGTTGTTTTTATAAAATATTCATTTCAAAAAAAAAAAGTTAATTTATGATCAATCAATCAGCGATATTTATTATATTTTCATGAAGAGTAACCCATCAAACAGATCTCATCAAACACTCGAAACGAAAACATAAACACCGAACGTTTAAGAAAACGTAAAAACCCTAACGAAAAAACCTCACAGTTTTACGACAGAAACACATATGAGAAAGAACATAATGGCCCGAGATTTTTATTTATAAACATATTTTACACGCCACAGATATATAATTTTATATCAATTGGCGTAACTATCCGAAGGCGGTGATGCTAGAAATATTTTTTTTCTTTATTTATAGGTTTTTTTCGCTATTCTTAGCGCTTTCGGCGCATATATATTTTCGCTCGCCACGATATTGCAGATCTGTCTGTCCCTCTGTATAGGAGGAACTAACGTTTGCAGGCTGACAAAAATTTACTGCCCGCTCGTAAAAACACCAAACCAACCTACACGGCTTTCGACTTAGAATTATTACTATTCTAACGTAGAGTGCAAGGAATTTTTCCAAATTCTCAACGCTTTTGGACGACCGTTCCGAACGAGTGACGAATTTATATTATTATTCATAATTCGAGAAAAATATTTGGCTCTTTGGCCTTTACATAATGAATGACGCCAAAACTTTCATACCATTACGGTTAGACGCTGGCTAATACCATCCGTGTAACTGCAATCGGTATATAAGATATAATTGGACAAGCCAAATGCGTTGCTACAAAGTAAACAGGGTTACATGCTAGCCAGCGTCATATATTAACGTCTCTAAACATACACTCAACAATGTAGAATCTCAAAGGATGCCTGCCTACGCGCCGAGGAAAGGATAGCACAAAAAGGACCGAAATAGATCTCATCCGTGAACTAATTTTTAACCAGGTGCTTATTTCGGACGTCCAATTGCACTCGTTTATTTTTTTTTTGGTGTCATAACATTAACTGACGAAAAAATATCTACGTTTAGAGCATTCGTCCTGTCAAACTTTACACTTTTTTTTTTTAAATAAATAACTAATAAGAGTTGTTTCAAAGTTGGATATACAGCTACCGGCAACAAAGGCTTACCCCCCCCAAAAAAAAAAAAAAAACAAGATTTTTGTTAGGTTTCTAAACAAAATTCTATTCTAATTTCAATTAAGACTGATAAATGCAGTCACCTTTGGTCCCAAGTTAGAGGCAACTTATTTCAAAGTAGTACAGTAACATCAGAATTGTGATGAATGAGAACCGGATTAAATGCAAAGTGCATACATTTTATTTTTTGCATATGTTTAATTATAGTCTATATGTAGACGTATTACACTAATTGAATTAGCGCTAATTAGTGATTGCATATATGGCATATTTAAGCATTTCTATGCATATTTTTACAAAAATTACATATATTGCATATTTAAGCTTTTTCTTATCCTTTCTATTAGTAAAAATTCCTAGTAATTCCTAATGTAGATCGACAATCGACAATTCTCAGAACGATAAATCTTTTACATTGGTTTGTCTAACACTTTTTCCAAGAACTGCACGTGTTTAATTTCGTCTAGCAGAAGGATGTGGTAAATACGTTTTATTATATTAAATCCCAATAAACTTTTCATTCATCGATATTCTTGAGCGAAACAGCATGTAATTGTGTTACGTTTTTAAATACTGTGCGTACATACAATGAGTATAGGCGAACAAAATTTCTTTATGGATTAAGCCATATCCTGAACTGGTAAAGGATGGCGACAAAATATTTTGTCGAGTTTGCAGTAAACTGGTAAGTTAATTTTACTAAAAGCTTTACAATTGTTTTAAAATTCTTTAACTTTTGATATAAAATGACAATTGTGGTGTTGTAGGTGTCTTCTGAGAGAAAATACCTGATTGATCAACACGCTAAAACTCCATCACATATTGAAAATGTGAAAAACTAAAGCGATCCGCGTGTGGCAGCAATCTATACGTCAGATGTGTAGCATCAACTCACGAAACTCAGAACAAGAAGAATATATATACGGTTGTGTAACGCATTAATTCGTCTAACATACATGTAGCAATATTAAACAATGTTAATTTGAAATCATTTCTGCAAAATATTGCAAACATAATATACCTGACGAAAGTACCTTCGAAAAAAATATGTCCCATTTGTTACCATCAAACAATAGCAGAAATTCAACAATTGTAGGGAATAATTTATTTATATCATGTGGATGAAGTACGGATAAGTGTGCCGTTATATTGCCCATTTGTTAATAGAATCTTCATGAAGATATTGTAGGTAAATCATATTTAATTATTGTAAAGAACTTCAAAAAACAATGATGTGACAATTGCCCAATTCGTTCAGAAGGTTTATCAAATTTTCTTTTACCTGGAAGTATACCTTGTGAAAAAATTTACTAATGTGTCCGACGCCGCACCATACAAGATAAAAGCGCGCGCAAAATTTAAACAATTTTATAGTAACATTATTCATACCACTTTGTTTAGCTCATGGGTTCAATCGTAGTCGAAGACATTAGAATCAATTCCCTTTGATAATGATTTAATCAGCAATGTCAAAAAAAGTATTTTTAAAAGCACCTTTACGAATCCAATTTTATAAGGAGCGACCTCCCGGTGTTAAGTTACCTCCTGAACGGATTATTACGAGATAGGGTACTTGGTTAGAGGCTGCAATTTTTTTCGCCGATAATTTTGAAGGAATAAAAAATGTAATTCTCGAAATCATTGCCGACTATATTGCTCTAGAAAACTGTAAAAACATAGTAACATCAACAGAATTGCTACAAAACCTTTTGTATATTAAGTCAAATTATAGCTTTGTTTTAAGTTCCATTCGTAAACTAGAAATACAAGGGATGTCGCTCTCGGAATCAGTCGAAATAGTAGACGAATTTGATATGCTATGTAAGAAGGTTAAGGGTACAATTGGTAATTCTATATACGATAAATTTAAAAAAGTGATAAATAAAATGCGGGGTATTTGAAATTGAAGAAAGTTAAGAAAATTTTGGAAGGTAAAACATTTTTTGCATATATGCCCCAGGTTTATGCATATTTTCTCAAAAATAGATGCATATATATGCGCATATATTCCAGCTTTTCTTTGCATATAATCCGGTCTCTAGTGATAAAAAATAATACTGTTATTCCTATAACAGACTTCATATGTTAAAAATGGTTCACCATAACCGAGTTTCTCATGTAACACTATCAATCTCACTACTACATCCTTGAGATAATCACTGCCCTGTGACTTTGTCAAGTTTGACACGAAGCCGACAAACCAACATCCTTTTTTATTAGGCCACATTAAAATATGTGTGTGTAACACTCGGTTGATATTAGCATACATGTGTTTCACCTTACCAAGGATCTTCAGTGCTACTGGTCAACCTAATGTATCATACACAGAAATTCCTATAAAAGTGAAGATATTTGCTGAATTCGGCAATTTCTGGATTTATTATTATAAAATCAGATATTTCATGAGATAGCAGATATTTAGTGGTTCTACTAAAGTCGATGTAAATATAAGGACGTAGCTATAAGGGTGTTATAGCAATAATCACTGAATCACATACAGGGTGTTCAAAAACGCGCCTCCAATGTGGATACCTTTACGCCAACAAACCTTTTTTCTTTCAAGTGGAACATGGTATTTTTTACTACAGCATTGAATGCAGCGCAAAATTCTGCATCAATTGATATTTGGTATACCTATTCTTAATAGTTTTTGAAGTATTAGCATTTCTTGCAAAAAATTGCTAAAAATATGCCTAAATTCCAAGTTTCAAACAAATAAAATGGGTTTTTTCCTACAACAACATTATTTGCCTAACCTATCTAAATACTTGTGTTTCAGATATCTAACGTTCACTAGTTTCTTACTAATAGTAATGTCTTTTAGTCATAGAGAACGTACATTAATTATTAGATATTAGTAGGCCATGAGGTGTGCTAACAAACAAGTTATATCCATTGTTGGTAATTTACCAAATTGCGCAGTGAGTCCTAATGCTGTCAACTCCATCACACATTTTCTTCTAACAAGTAAAATATTGTAAATCGAACGATATAAGAAAAACATTGAAAATTACATATACAAATAACATTTTAGACTTATTCTACATTCATGAAGAATGTAACAATGATTAGATACCTACACTTATTTGTAATGAATAAAAACCTCCAAAAAAATAAAATACAAAGAGAAATTAAAGCAGATATCCTAAATACACCCATAATATTTCAAATATTGTTCACTTACTAGACCAGGTATTTTCTTGTAGGGGAGCCGTCTGTCATGGACTCCCCGAAAACAATGCAGCCTCTTGGCTTTTTGTATTAAACTAGGTATTAAGCGACATAGACAGATAACATAAATCAGGAACAAACTATTAAAAGTCTTCGAACATGTCCAATATAAATGTTCTTTCAGAATAATAGTTTTTTAGTCTTTTTTAATTTGACTTATTTTCGATGTATTTAATAAGCAGGCAAAAATATTAACATGTAATTTGCTGTTGCATAATCATGACTTATTAATATTTTACAATTACAATTACATAAAATTTGCTAATAATTGGAAAACTTCCAATGATAACTATCTCGGGTATGGAAACCAAACAATGCAAAAAAAGATAACGCATCATTCTAAAAAATAATATACAGAGTGTTTTTAGGAAAAAATATTTTATTTACTCGAAACTTGGAAATTAGTCATATTTTGGGCAATAAATGCTAATATCTCAAAAACTATCAAAAATAGGTATACCAAACCCTAATGACAATAGATGTAGAATTTTACGCTGCATTCAATGCTATAGTAAAAAAATACCATGTTCCATTTGAAATAAAAAAGGTTTGTTGGTTTAAAGGTATCCACATTGGAGATGCGTTTTCAAACACCTTGTATGTGATTTGATCATTATTGCCATAACACTTTCTACCTATGTCTTTGTACTTACATCCACATTAGTAGAACCACTAAATATCTGATACCTCATCAGCTATTTAATTTTACTTGAAACAGTGCAAATGTCAAAAAATCAACAAAATTGCAAATATCTCAAAAACGGTTGAGTTTCGGGATAAGGAACCCTCATGTAAACTAATTGCAAATGACTCGATACATTCATTGTACCGATAAAAATTGTACCATTCCATTTAAAATAAGAAAATTGATATCATCATCCTGTATATCGAAAGTGCTATAAAGTTAAAAATATTTTCATTAAATAGACCACAGTGGGCCATGACTACACTGCAAGGTTCAAAATCAAATTCCTGCTAATAGAAGTTCAAAAAAAATCTAATGACCCAGTTCGGTGGGACACCCTGTATATTATTACAATAATTATTCAAATTACCTCTGTATATAGTTTTTAATGGCAAATAAAGCAATTATAAGCAATTTCTGAAATTCGATCAATCTCTATATAAATAACTGTACCAGTCGAAAATCACATAGACAGTGCAAGTCTGGTATTGAAATTTTATCTCTATCTTCGGCTGTTCATAATAAATTATTTTGAATAAACGAAATTTAGGCCAAATTTTAAGGTCAAATTGCACCCCCTATTGAAATTCAAAGTTTTACCGATACTGTGATAAGTCACTATGTGAGCTTTTCCCGAAACGGATGCAGGTATTGTCATGTATGATGCATACATGACAGATATTACAAATTACATCCAATTGTCACGATTTAATCAACGAACTATGTATGTCAGTATTTGGCACGCTGACAAATATAAAATAAATTTCATTGTAGAAACATCTGCCACCTCTCAAAAATTAATCACGCTGGCTTAATAATACGGACATTTCACCATACAAACAGCAACTGGTCATCAACAGTCATCAATCCTATAGCTTCCTTTTAAATACAAGAATAATAATAAATACAGCCTTGCCGCTTCCTAGCTTTTAATCACATATAAGATCTTGATTTTACGCTTTGAAAGGAAACAATATCGGCATTTTACAATAACCATTACTCATTCTTCGAGATACGTATTCCATTTTCTCTCTATGCATACGATCGTAGTTACGACATTTATTGTTTTCCAGCCTTCACGAACTGGCGTATAATCGCGAAAAAGCTATTCCACTGGGCGTCGAGCCAAAAACAACGTGTCAAAAACACGCATCGTCTCTTTTCGTCGTAACAACACGTTTACGGGCGCGGCTTCGCCATTATTAATGGACATTAGAAAGCGTCGAGCGTCGCAGAGGAACCCTACGGCACCCCGCCGCACATCGAGATGATGATTAATGGAATCGGCCACCTGTGGGGGGAAATCGAACGACTACTTGCGGGATGTAAGAGCTTTCGTGTTTCGATTAGAACGCTGTTTTGTACTGACATAGTTTTTGGTTTACTTTCTTTTAGTTGCTTTTTAGAATTTCTAAGATTAATGATTGAAAGAGTTGAGACGAGTTGACAAGTGCATCTGTGCTTTTGTCTTGGTCCGCTTACGATCTCATTCTTTTGAAGCTACGGAAGAATATAATATATTCTGATATAAAATATTTTGCTTTTGACGACAGGATGTTGGCACTTTCAATTCTCAGTGATCTTACATCAATATTTACTTAATAAAATCCTCTGAGTACCGTAGAAAATTGTTAAATCGTAGGCATTTATTTACAGTTCGGTTCGACAGATCATGTGTTACATATGTTGGATGAGAATCATAAAGTAGACAATGTAGAATTAGTTAAGAGTGTAAACAGTTACGTACGGATTGTCATGAAAGCATATAAATTTAAACAAAAATAAACATTTTTTAATGAATTCGGGCTTAGGATCTTTAAATGACAACAACAAAAAAATTGAATATATTGCTGTGACCTGGCACCCCGGTTTTCGTAAATTCAGTGATCTTAATTACTTCGATTTGCCTTTATCAATGTTGCGAGCAAATTTTCTCAGAAGTTAATGTTAATTTAGATAAGATTTAGTATTTGAGTTAATTGTTTAATTTGTTTATTTAAATGTTCAGTTTGTTTAATTTAATTTCACTTTTTAATTTGTTAGATTTTGCTCATGTAGCTCATGTCCTTTCTTGTATATTCTTCTTCAATGATCTTTGTGCGTTGCGCCGCACGCAGCTGTAGAATTTTATATGTATGCGATTGTTTAACCCTGTGAGGCCAGTTTCTCGATTGACGATTATTTTCATTGCTGCCATTTTGTGATTTCATTTTGATTTAAAGATTTGAAATTGGTTATTTTGATTTATTTCGTCCATCTAGGAACTCGTTTTATAATAATTGTGGTTGTATTGTTGTGTACACAATTTAGATATAAGATCATTTATTTTTTCGTGCAGGAAGATATATTTAGTTTAAAGAGTTAATTTTTCGTTTTTTTTTTATATTTTGCTATATTGTAATTATTAATTTTAATCACCTCGGTTTGGGTGAATAGAAGCTTTGTGCTTGCTTTTAGTTTTCATTTATGTAAATTTACTTGATTTGTCCACGTTTAATTTAGTTTTGTTTAATTTTGAAACCACGAGGATTGATTGATAAAAAAAAACTATCTTCCTGAACTATTTTGCCATTTTGCTTTGTTAAAGGATTTAGCATTGTCCTTTTGTAAATGTAGAATTTCGAGCAGTTTTTTTATTTAGGCCAGAACTCTCTGTCCAGGGTTTCTGTTTTCTGCATAATTGTAATTAACAATTTTTTTTCCTTTTTTTATTATAATAAATAATTATTGATTGTTTTTAACGTCATTCTAAATTATGTTCTTTTATTTTTGATTAAACCTTTTCAATTTTTGGAGTAATTAAATAAAGTCAGATTTCTTTCACCCACAATTTACTTTTCGTGATAAGTTTTAATTTGCGAGGATAACCCTGAGTTTAATTGTTCTTTTGCGCCCTTTTAAATTTCTCCGTTGAGCTAGCTAGTTAATTTTTCATTTTATAAATTCATTTTGCATTTTCTTTGGTACCTTCAGTACACAGCAATATGTTATTTGTCGTAAATTTTTCTCTGATGAAAAAATATCGTAATAAATATATTGAACTTCTTCAATATTATGAATAATATTTTCAAGAAAGTGGGCCAGAATCTGCGCAAAAGTTTAATTTTGGAGTTGCGATTGTCAAACAAAATACATAACCTCACTCTTGATAACCTTTTTATTCATTCGTGCTGCGTTCTGCATTATAATTAGTGTTTAGACTATTTAATTTGTTTGCGTTCCTAGTTTATACCACATAATAGTAAAAACAGGATAATACACTTATAAAAAATCATGTCTTCGTGGAGTAGGAACGAAGTGACAGTCCTAATAGAAGAATACCGTGAATGGCCAAATCTTTACAAAGTAGAATCTGTAAATTATAAAAACAATTTAAGAAGATGGGGGCCTCAGAGTTAATTTTAAACGTTGTATAAAAGAAATTAAACCAAACACAACTATTCAACAAATACAAACTAAATTTCAAGGTTTGAAAAAAAATGCCACAAAAAATTCAAAAAATGTGCTTTTTCACACTTATATTCTGTTTCTTTTTTAAGGTTATGTTTTTTTGTTTATTTTTATGTCTAAGTATTTGATAATGCGCAGGCGTATGGCAGTGACTTTTTCTAATAATTTTACTGAAATTTATAGGCTGTGTAAAACGAGTACGAAAAAATACATTAAAAAAATATTCGTAACATATTGCTAGAGTTTATAAGCAAATTTTCCCATAAAATTTTCAATATAATTTTCGTCATAATTCTCACATGTGTAAAACGGCTCTAAAACAGTATTTTTACTTCGCAGTACACAGCAGTGCTGTGGCCTGGCACCCCGGTTTTCGTAAATTCAGTGTTTTCATATTTACTCCGATTTGCCTTTGTCAATGGTTCGAGCAAATTTCCTTAGAAATTAAACTGTTCAACCTTGTAAGAATTAGTTCCGAGATTGACACAAGCTTGTAAGTATATGTGTTTTTGAATTCATTGCTGCCATTTTGTAATTCGTCTGATTTTAAGATTTGTCGCGTTTATTGATTTATCTCGTCCATCAAGGAACTCGTTTGATAATAATTGTTATTATATTGTTGTGTACAGAATTTAGATATACGATCATTTATTATTTCGTGCAGGAAGATAGATTATAATTTTAAGTTTTTCTGAATTGTAATTAATTATTAATCACCTCGGGTTAGGTGAATACAAGCTTTGTGCATGTATGTAAGTTTTTCTTTTGTTAATTTACTTGACTTGTCCACGTTTAATATAGTTTGTTTTAATTTTGAAACCACGTGGATTGGTCGATATATAAAGGATTATCTTCCCGAACAAATTTGTTTTTTGCTTTGATAAAGGATTTAGCATTGTCCTTTTTGTAAATTAGAATCTAATGCAGTTTTCGATTTCGGCCACAGCCTTAAGTTCATGGTTTTTTTTTCTGCAATTTGTATTTACCGTTTTTTTTTTTCTTTTCTTTTATATAATAAATTCTTGTTTGTTAATTAACGTCATTCTAAATACTGTTCTTTTATTTTTGATTAAACCTTTTCAATTTTTGGGGTTATAAAGAAAGTCAGTTTTCTTTCACCCACAATTTACTTTTCATGATTAAATTCAAGTTTTAATTCGCGAGGGTAACCCTGAGTTTAATTGTTCTTTTCGTCCTTTTAAATTTTTATCCGTTGAGCTAATTTAATTTTTCATTTTTATTATTTCATTTTACATTTTCTTTGGTACTTTCAGTACACAGCAGTAAATTTTCCCAATAAAAATGTAGACATTGCTCTATATTTTCAAGAAAATGCCCGAGAATATGCGCACAATACATATTTCCTCCTTTTTTACTTTCAAGCGGCTGACATCTGCCATCAGTTGATGTAGTTGATGTGTATTTCTATGAAATCTAATAATAATTTGAATTGCTTATCCTCTATTCTCAGAAAATTTGGGTAAGCACAGAGATGTTCACTGTGCAATTCATGCAGCGGAGCAAGTATTTTTCGTCCTTCCCGGTTTAATAGCTATTTCCTGCTCCAAAACATGATCTTTTCGATCTCCTCCTTCGTATTGTTTTATATACGCGATATATTGTACAACAACTTAGTAGTATAAATGGAAATAAGTCTAAATCTAAACAATTACGGTCCATTTTTTGCTGGTTTATTATTTTAACAAATGCGCCTGCTTATGACAACAAATATCGTGAAAATTTACATTTAAATTTCTTCCTGTGTAAAACGACATGAAAGTGTCGCGACAAAAATTCTTAGGAGAATTCTCACCAAAATTTTCGGGATAATTTTTGTTATAATTTATGTAAAAATTCTCGTACATGTAAAACGGCTCAAAGTAGAACATAGATTACACAGAATAGAATTTTCCATTCATTCACTTTAATAATAATATAATTTTATTTGTCGTTAATTCCAAACAGGACGTGACAATTATTGTTGAATAAAAGTACAAATATATAAAAGTGTAATGAGATCGTACACAAATATTACATAAAATTAAAACAGTTAAGACAATAAAAAGGCAACAAATAATATCAGATCAGCGGTTATTGCCACTCAAATACTCATTTAACCCTAGGAAATATTCTTAGAATTAAAAATTTGCCAGAACTTTTTTTTAATGTATCAACTCTAAAGTGTTAAGGCCCTATAAAATATGGCTGGTCTTCTGTGGGTAATATTTTACAAAAATACCTCAAGAGCCCTGCCTACCATCTAACAAAGCTAGGATATAACATAAATGCAAGAAAAAGCCAAAAATGCGATACCAATTGCATTAACTTCTGAAACCGCTTCCAACATTTTTACACATTTTCCTCGTCGATTCTAATGATAATATTTACCCGTAAGCTTAAATATATGAAACGATAAATTCAGCCCAATAGAAAGTTCAAGGCCAGACGCGAATAAACGCCGACTGAAATACATTCTCGAAGCGCCTTGCTCTCACCGCAGACAAACGATATTCTCCTTACGATTATAATAAATTCATCTAGATTCGTCATTATGCCTCTAAGGAATCCATCGCTTTATAGTTACAATACCGACGGAAACAAACGACTACTGTACCTATAGTAAGTAGTAAGAAGCGGCCGGTTCAAAAATAGTTGTTTATGAGCGGAGTAATTGTCGCCAATCCGCCGACATACATAACATAGGACCATAACACAAATGGTCCGTGCCAGCACCTATAAAAAGTCGCTGGTGCGTTGCGCGTTGGCGCACCTCTTCGACCCCCTTTTGTTTTTTTTTTCGGCTCTCTCGACGACGCGTACGCGAATTTTCTCAATGACCTAGACGGACGGACCAATGAACGCGCCCGCTGTTACATCATGCCATTTCCCAGGCGTTAGGTTAGGATCCGACGTACTTTGGCACATCTTTACTTTATCATTAGCGCTATTTCGTTCGGGTGCTTCCACCTAAACTGCCCATTCCTACTTCGGACGTCAAACATGTAACAGATGCTAAATGCCCCATCCAGCGTGTAAAATACTAGGTGTGATCAAATGAATTTTTACAGCAGTAACTGCTGACGCTACATTAATTGTAATGTAAGTAAATGCCACTAAGACTACCTTAGTAGCATTTACTAGGAAAAGAAAATCCAATCTTAAAACCATAAAAGTGGACCCTAGACAACAAATTTCTATGTAACAAACATGAACTTGAAGTAACCAAAAAGCCCAAAGGAGGTCTGATGGTGTGCACAAACTTTGCAGGGAAAAATTAGGGATGCAACCCAAAAATACTGCTTTGGATGTATACAACGATAGTGAAACCGATCATCACCTATGCATCAGTAGCATGGAGCAAAAGAACTAATCTGGCCACCGCGAGAATTAACCTCTCGAAAGTGCAAAGATTAGCATGTGTATGCATATCGGGGGCTATGAGAACCTGCCCAACAGCAGCTATCGAAGTAGTATTGGATCTTACCCCTCTCCATATTGTAGTAGAGGGCGTGGCAAAAAGAACCACACTCAGAATGGTCAAGGAAGGAATGATTAGGCATAGGCCTCAATCTCCTGACGGTGATCAAACCTGGGATATGCCCGGGATGATATGTTTAAAAAAAATCAGCTTTGTGAAGGAATTCATCATAAAGCTCAGTAACAGGAGCGAGTGGGATCATAACACCATCTTGAACTTGAATAGAAATGCCATCAAATGGTATATGTACTGATGGCTCAAAAAACAGCAGAGGGAACTGGAATAGAAATATATGGGCCTAGAACCACATATTTCGAAAGCTTGGGAAAATATCCAAGTATATTTCAGGCGGAAATACACGCTATTGAAAGATGTGTTCAGTTCAATATTGATAGAAATTATCGAAAGCAGGAAATTATCATCATGTCTGATAGTAAAGCAGCCATCAATGCGCTGAGCTCATATGAAATCAGTTCCAAGATGGTGTGGGAATGCCTAGGGAAATTAAATGAGCTAGGCAATGGAAGTAACCCTCCTGTGGGTTCCGGGTCACACAGGTGTGGAAGGAAACGAAATAACGGATAATCTCGCAAAAAAGGGGCTGGAATGTCTTTTGTAGAGCGTGAACCCTTTTGAGGGTTAAGTAGCAGTACAATACTGAAGAAACTAAAAATAGAAATGGAGCAGAAGAAATCCAGTTACTGGGAAAATCTCCAAGGAATGAGGCAAAGTAAAATTCTTCCGGGAACTTATAACCAGAAGAGGTTTACAGAATGCATGAACCTGAGTAAGAACAACGTTCCCATATTAACAGGAATACTTTCAGGCCATTGTA
This sequence comes from Protaetia brevitarsis, assembly GCA_004143645.1. Classification (NCBI taxonomy): domain Eukaryota; kingdom Metazoa; phylum Arthropoda; class Insecta; order Coleoptera; family Scarabaeidae; genus Protaetia; species Protaetia brevitarsis. The sequence goes on from RXPK01000129.1 coordinate 716,318, forward strand.
GACTGAAAGGACACCTGAGTAAGCTTGGATTGGAAAAGGAATCTGAATGTAGATGTAGACTGATAATAATCAGCCGATGTCGCGGTATATGGATTAGGTTAATTTATTTACTACGGACGTCTTTGGGATATTTCGCAATAGTGGTTCTAACCTTATTTATTACTGGGTTTTAGTAAATCAAGTATTTTGGGCTAGATTTGCGAAAAAAAACTGAACAAATGTGGCCAGAGAAACGGGTTTGTTTCAATCTGTTGGGCTCTTGGCTAAACTGTGGAGAATTGAGGACGTCGGAAGTCGAATTAATGAAAAAGGTAAAAAAAAATCAAGTGGTTGGCTCTTAATAAGTCAACAGACATTGCTGATATTGCCCATGTTTTTTTTGTTTATTTGAGGAATAAATAAGTAATACTAGTAGTTGGAGTAACAGAAGAATTAGTTTCTGGTGATTGTCTGTCTCCATGGAACAACTATAGGCGAAGATATCTTCAAGGAAGTCGTGAAAACCATAATTTAGCAGTGTTAAAGTCTGTTACCAATGATGGTGGTAAAAATAGTGTGGGAGGTGGGAAAGGATTAATAGGAAATATCTTTAAGGCTTTGAAGAAAGTTTCCTAAAATCATAGTCCACCGCATAAAAATTATTCGGCCAAAACTATTGAAGATGGATATAGGGAATGTTACAGCGAATCGGTATGGAATTAGTTAATATAAAAATACACAGAAATTCGAAAAAATTAAGCTTTGCAACTTATAAAATTCTTGGTTATATCACTAATTTTTAGACAGCCTATATGATACCGCGAGAACTTTTTCTTTACTTCGGCAAAACGATGTTAGTCCTTGGTACTCCAAAATTCTTCTAGATCCCTCACCACAAACTGCACTAAACTGGACGTACGTTTCAATAGCAAAACCGTCATCATCAGCAGAAACACTGAACTGAACAGTTTACTTACCAGTGCCACAGTTTGCAGTATTTTTGTCTTAGTGCTTGGTAGTTTTAAAATGAAATTAATCAATTACGTTCAACAGTGTAAATGCCAGTTTTTCACAGAAATCTTGGAAGCTAGTAGTTGTAATCGCCACAGAATTTTATGCTGAATTCGGAGTGTAGGAAACTTGAAAACGTTTTAGAATTAAAGTAAGTTACCAGGTCATCATAAGCCCAAAATTTTTAAAATTGAAAGTTTTGATTAAGCTCGAAATCTTGTAATTATCCACTTCTGTGGAAAACCGTGCATACTTATATCAAAAGGTATTTTCTAAAATGAAATATGTATGTAAAACAACACAGGTTATTATTAACTGACGGCCATTTATATACAAGCAATAGTATGAAGAAATATTGTCTCAGAGGAAACAATTTCGTTCTTCATGTTAATTAATTAAAAATGTGTTAGTTATTACAAAAACAACTATTTTTTTTTTTTACAAAAGCATTAATTTGTTAAAAACTAGATTGTTTATTATTATTATTAAAAAATGAATTCCATATAATCGCAACTTTTCTTAGTATAGACTTTTAAAAAGGCGAGAATTTACACTCCATGTTATGCAAAAATACATCGATCGTAAACATAGAATTAAATTAAAATTCCTTCACGCATACACGCCTGATTCATCATCGATTTTATTTAAACAAATTGGTTGGAGCTTGGCAAGGCAAAACAGACGCTCTGACGTGTTTATACTATCTCCCGGTCCAATAGATGTCGTAAAAGCTTGTTTGGTCGGTGCGCAAATGAAATAGCCCAATTAAATGACCTAGGCGTGAAAAAACCGCTGCTTCAGAATTAGCTATAAAAATAACAGTCCTGCAGAACATTTCCTTCTTTCTTTTTCAATACGATTTACCAAAAACACACAGAGGGAAATCCATGTAGTAAATACTTACACGTCCCAGTACTAGAAATTTTATATAGGAATGCATAATACAGCGGTGTTTAGCCAGCGCGATCATCAGACCTTACTCCGTCAGATTTTTCTATTTTCGGAAAAATTCAAAAAATTAAGTATATAGGACAAGAATTAATAACTTAAATGACCTGATGAATACAATGTCAAATAAATGTAATGAAATAACACCAGATTGCAGAATATTTTTGACAACATAAAACGTCGTATTGCATTGTATTTGTTATTAATTTCAACACACATCGCTCGACGATAAATTTTGACAGTGACAGGTAGATAACCCACATACTATTTAATCTATACCCTCATTTTAAGAAAGCGTAAACACCTAGATGTAATTCATTTTGAAACGCTCGGTACAATCAAATAAAACCGTTTCGAAATTTTGGTTTATCACTGACAGCTGTCGCAATTTGAAGTACGATTTAAAAGCATCCCAGTGTCGCCAATTTTATTAAAGAATTTGCCTAAAAAGCAGCCTTATACCTAATCAAGAAGGTATTTAAAAGTCCGGTGTAATAAGAAGATTGACGCATTAATGGAAGATTGTTACGTCCCCATATTTAGATTTAAGTTCCTTCAATTCTAAGAAGTTAATAGTGAAGACATCTTTCCTTTTTTCTATTCTTTCTTTATTCTAACAGATGCCCTCCTCATTTGTAATTTACGACCACTAGAGTCCGTTTGTACACCACCCGCAATTACTTTGTAACCCCACCAAGGGAAAAATGGTCAGTGTAACAAGGTGCTAGTAGTTCAATCAAATTGTAATCAGTAGTTATCGTCCGACCACTTAACATCACTGTATATATTTCCATATTATTTTGTTATTAAATAGATAAAGTGTCGAAACAAAGGTGTGTGTATGTATCAAACAACCATACAGTCCACAAACAACAAAGATAATAGGTTTAATTTCGTTGAAAAATGTTTTACTGTGGCAAATGGTATTAGTGTTATAAAACGAACAAACCTATTTAGTTCAGTTGACAGCTCATATGGTTCATGCACATACACTGAGAGAAATATCCTTTTCATTTAAAGGGAATAGCATTAAACCAAAAGTTTTTGCGTTTTCTACATGGCCAACATGATTTCGTGTTTCCTTGAAAAGGAATATAATCTTAAATTCACGCATTTCTTCGAAAATAATATATTTTTCGTTGAAACAGTTTATTCTTTTAAGGAAAAGATATTGATAATAGTTGATTTAATTCCTCTTTATTTTGGACTTGAAAACTATGCAGATTGGCAGAAAACTGTAAGCATGTTGATTGAAGAAGTTTTTCCGCTTCTTATAACATTTATCCGTTTCAGACTTAAGCGTAAACACAACAAAATGCCGTGATCATTTTCAATCGAAATGAAAATGAATTATCTCCAAAAACTCATGCACTAAGGAGGGATTTGCCATTAGAATGCTGTAAATCCTAGTAGTATTGGAAGTTTGGTCGCAATTGACCACCCTAGCACTCTAGTGTGTCGTTAAACAAATCGTCCTTTCAATGGTGACGACTCCTATCAGATGTTCTAGTAAATATACCAGATTAATATGTTACGATCGTATTTCCCAGCCTATTTTGTGCGAAATATTATCTGTTACTGGAATGAAATAGGAGATGCGCCATCTATGCGATAATTTCTCTACTACACACAAGTGTATCTGATCATTTGCTGTACTATATGGGGAGAAAACTGCTATACGAAAATAAAATGCGATATTTATTTTTACTTCCATGTAAATATTTAGTTAAATTAATAAATCCTGCGTTAGCTTCAAATAAATCTACTAACCAAATTATTTGTTTGATTGAAAACAGGAATATTTTTAATATTCCTAAATTGAGTAATAATTTAGTAACTGTAACCAAATACATGAAAATCGGTTAAAAACAACAAGATCGTTTTTTCCGTGTATAACTGTTTTAAAACCTTCAAACACTATATACCACTGTAAAGTTCCTTTGCTTATAAGTAAATCAGCATTAACTGAAAACATTCCAATTATCTTTGAAATTTCTTTAACCTCGCGCGAAAAATATTCACTTTTGTTCATTATTGTTTGTGTATCTGAAGCTTATGCACGTGGGAACATGAATAAAACTAAAATACTTCCGCGTAAGAAAGCACTCAGCTTGAATACAGGTGCTTGCGTTTTCCGTTAAAGGGTAAAAGTTTTAAATCAATGTATACAAGCGTATCCACGAAAATAAACCAAAACGTCCGGCTTTTTTATTTAAAATACTGTTTATAATTCAATAATACTTAAAAGAAACTTAAATATGTTGTTAAATATGTACATAATAATAACAATACAATATATATTGTGCATTGTCTTACTTAAACAGAAGTTATAAAGACATTATAAAATATTAATCAAAACTAAGGTGCATTCCATTTAATTACGATTACTTTTCGTCGAAAAGCATGTACTCAAGAAGAAAATAGTCTTCCGGCAAAACAGCACGCTACTTTCAATTAAAATAAACACTTTTCTCAGAAAAAGTATTCTTTTCGTTCAACATGATAAAAATCAAAAGTTATAAAACTTTTCATTTAATGCAATCTCTTTTCTCAGTGTACGAATGCACGTGTATTAAATATTTTTAGATTATAATTTACTTTGTACCACCACTAAACTGTTAACAACGAAAGTATGGAGTAAATAAACATATTTTAAATTGTTTGAAATGTCTACCTAAACAATAGATACACTCAAAGATGAGTATATAAATGTTCACCCCGAATTTAAATGCAACAATTTTAAGGTAAATTTTGCTACAAATTCTACTTATCTCTATATGTACTTTAAGTGTAGTAAAAATACCAACCATTGGAGTAAAATTTTCCTCATTTTTCTCTCTGTGCAATTTTCAAACTTACGATTGACAAAATATAAATCATTTGACGTGCGCCTGCTAAAACAAAAGTTGTTTTGCAGACGCCATGGAGTTACATAACCTCGAATTTTATTTCCGTTGGAAATCTGCCACGGGTACCTACGATTGACATTTAGAAAATGAAAATGTAATGATATCATCGTTATGTCAATAGTGACGAAAAAGAGACTATGTAATGAGTGTTTTGGGCACGATACAATGCCAAGTTTTCGATTTGTATATTTCAGAAACTTATTATTAGTTGCTCCGATGTGGGCAGATACAATGTGTATATCAAATGTTTAAAACGGCGACTAATACCAACCGTTACAAAATAAGAATTCGATACTTTTGTGTTCTTGAATTGTATAGAATTTTTGTGTGGTATTCGCAAGGTTATACATACAGGGTTATGACCACTTCAAAAGTACTGATGCTATAGCATTTAATTATAATATTTACTTTGCTTTTATACTTAGGTATCAATAAATTAATCTCAATAGTGTTAAAAAATCATTTTTTATGAACGCCATGGCATCACAATTCCCTTAAGGTAACTTGCAAGAAATTCTCAATAAATCTTGCATGATAAGGTTAGTTACGCTCCGCCAAAAATAATTAGATACGTCAAAACTATAATTTAGCGCGCGCCAAAATGTATCACAGAACTTCGCAAACAGCGGGATTTCGAGTTTTGATACATGGCTTGGCGTTTTGTTCTCTCAACTCTAATTAGTGGCGATTTCGTACGAAAGGATGTTACTGTTGATCCTAAACGTCGTCCAAAAAATATACGACCGTCATACGCGCGATTGTCGTTGCAAAGAGTGTAAACAAGCTCGTCCAAGTAGGCGTAGGAATCCGTGTCAAAAGATGGCGTTGTCAAAATAAAAGCTTTTCTGAGTAATTATCTTAGGAAGAATAAACAAACAATTTTCTATTTTATACTGTCTAATACAATATACATATGTCCACAAAAAGCTATCACATGTTCTCTAGAGCTTAGATACAAGAAAACTTCCCGAACTGTAAATCGCAGATTCAAATGAAACTTTGTTAGTTTGTAGGCGCCACTGAATGTTGTTCAAGGACATGCTCTATTGATGAAGAACTTCAACTTTATGGGGTGCAATTTGATTTTGAAATTCAGCCCAAATTTCATTTATCCAAAATAAGTTTTAAACGGTGAGAGATAGAGAAAAAGTTTTTTCTCAACAGCGGACTTGCACCATTTACGTAACCCTCTCGAGTGGTATAACTATTTATACAGGGTGTTATAATAAGCATGAAACGACATATACAAGTGTCCCGTATCGTTATGTTTAAATTTTGGGAGTGTAAAGTAGACTTCATTTCAAGTAACAAAAACACAAAACTTGTACATTCATTTTTATTTGGTTCAAAGTTACAGATCTATGTCAACCCCACTAAGACAACCCTAACCAAGAAAATCCAATCTTAGAGCCATAAAACTGGATGGGCAAAATATAGACTGGAGAGCGGAAGTTAAATATCTAGGCCTTACCCTAGACAATAAACTTCTATGGAACAAACATGAACTTGAAGTAACCAACAAGGCCAAAAGAGCTCTGACGGTGTGCAGAAACTTTGCAGGGAAAAATTGGGGATGCAACCCAAAAATACTGCTTTGAATGTATACAGCGATAGTGAGACCGATCATCACTTATGCATCAGTAGCATAGAGCAAAAGAACTAATCTGGCCACCGCGAGAATTAACCTCTCGAAAGTGCAAAAATTAGCATGTGTATGCATAACGGGGGCTATGAGAACCTGCCCAACAGCAGCTATTGAAGTGGTATTGGATCTTGCCCCCCTCCACATTGTAGTAGAGGGCGTGGCGAAAAGAACCGCACTAAGAATGGTCAAGGAAGGAATGATTAGGCATAGGCCTCAATCTCCTGACGGTGATCAAACTTGGAATATGCCCCGGGATGATATGTTAAAAAAAATTTAGCTTTGTGAAGGAATTCACCATAAAGCTAAGTAACAGGAGCGAGTGGGATCATAACACCATCTTGAACTTGAATAGAAATACCATCAAATGGTATACTGATGGCTCCAAAACGGCAGAAGGAACTGGAATAGGAATATATGGGCCTAGAACTACATATTCCGAAAGCTTGGGAAAATACCCAAGTATATTTCAGGCGGAAATACACGCTATTGGAAGATGTGTTCAGTTCAATATGGATAGGAACTATCGGAAGCAGGAGATTATCATCATGTCTGATAGTCAAGCAGCCATCCAGGTGCTGAGCTCATATGAAATCAGCTCCAAGATAGTCTAGGGATGCCTAGGGAAACTAAATGAGCTAGGCAAAAGAAATAAAGTAACCCTTCTGTGGGTTCCGGGTCACACAGGATTGGAAGGAAACGAAATAACGGATAACCTCGCAAAAAAAGGGGCTGGAATGCCTTAACCCTTTTGCGGGTTAAGTAGCAGTACAATACTGAAGAAACTAAAAATAGAAATGTAGCAGAGAAAATCCAGTTACTGGGAAAATCTCCAGGGAATGAGGCATTTCAATTCTTCTGGGAAGTTATAACCAGAAGAGGTTTACAGAATGCATCAACCTGAGTAAGAACAATGTTCGCATATTAACAGGAACACTTTCAGGCCATTGTAGACTGAAAGGACACCTGAGTAAACTTGGATTGGAAAAAGATCCTGAATGCAAATTTTGTGGGGAACAGGATGAAACACCCATCCACCTCCTCTCAAACTGCGTAGCACTGTGCAACTCGAAAGCATTGCACCTGGGAGCATGTGAAATCGAAGAGGGAGACTTACCTAGACTGCAGCCCTTTGAAATCCTACACTTTCTAAAAAGAATAGGATTGGAAGGCCAGCTGTAAATCAGCAAGAATAGGGGACACAATAGATCTTTTAGGTCGCAGTGTAACACCACCCTTCTATTTACATACATACATTAAATACAGATCTAGGAATGTGATTGTCATATTATGAAAAAAAAAATGTAATCCTAAAGTCAATTACAAAACTGATTTTATTTAAAAAGTCAATTAATATATTTTTCGAAAATGTGCACCTCCTTGTTGAATGCAGGCTTGTGCCCGTAAGCCAACAGAAGAAGTACTTTTCCGAATTTCATGCTTGTTTTGTCGGATTTGCTCTGTAACTTTGAAACAAATAAAAATGGATATACAAATTTTGCGTTTTTCTTACTTGAAGTGAAGTCTACTTTACACTCCCAAAATTTGAACATAACGATACGGGACATCTTGTATAAGGCTTATTTAATTGAATTTCAGACATTAACTACACAATTATAAACTACAAAATAATAAACTTTTATTTTTCAACTTGCTGTTTATTTATATAAGGTACCTATCCTTCACCTATTTTCCCCTCCACCCAATTTAACTTAACCCGATACATGTTATGCCTAACTGAAAAATGATGCGATAAAATACTTCAGAGTTCACGTGGACATTTTATAAACACAGAAAATATTTCTTTTGCAATGATCGGAAGCGTACACGTTGATTATGTTGACGAAAAAGTTTGTTTAATATGTTAGACACGATAACTACTGCACAGACATGTAAAATATCGTGACAGTTACACCTCCTATATATGTGGGAGTTGCCGACTATTATTCAGAGGTAGAGGATGCAGTTTACGGAAACACTTAGTAATTCAAGGCGGCCAGCTAACGACTTCTCCATTACACTTGTTTACTCTGAATTTATAATGAGCCAGCGCATCGCTCCGGCAGTATTAGTCGCGTGCAACTTGAAAATTACCGTTAAGAGAGAATCGAGGATGCACGCTAGACGAAAAACAATCATTACTGTCACGATTCGACGTCCAACAAATAATTTATTCGTCGGAAGATCTATCATACAATACCTCTTGTTTGCTGTTATAATTGACAATGTTCGCAATCACAAATCGCAGAGAGCTTGTTCGATATTTATTGTCACAAAGACATTTTTCTCGAGAGAGTCTGCTTCCTCATTTCCCCGAATGAGTGCATCCATGCTCAGGTACCCAAATTAGAGACATAGATTCCTAGCCGTCCCTAACATATTAATGTTTTTACAGTTGCAGATTAGTTTCGAGTTACACTTACGCGCCTCTAGTGCTTTCAGACTGTCACTGAAAATAAATTTTAAAACGCATATTCAGTATATTATCGCGAAAGGTAGGGTAAGGAGTAATAAAATTAGAGCAGCGACACGTGTAAAATTAAAGGAACAAAAAAATTAATCGCGGCAAAAAAATTGTTAGCGGTTAGCACCGTGAACGCGTATTCATCTATTTCGGCAGACGTGGCGTGCGTTATTTCTGGTATAATACCAGCAGATTTACGTTTGAGGGAACTAACGCGAATAGAATATGGTTTGAGGATGTAATTACGGTAACGGGAATTATATTAGAAACTGGGCGATTTAAACAGACGAGTTATTAATAGGAAGCCGAATTCATACTGAGAAATTAAAAAGTATTACTTTTAATAAATTTATAGGCACTTTCTATGAAGGTTTAGACATTTTTACGGATGGGTCGAAGAGTGAGGGTGATACAGCGGCAGCTTTTGTTGTTTATAATAGGGGTATTAAAATATATAATCAAAACTTTAAATATCAACATCATTGTAATAATTTTAAAGCAGAATTAGTTGCAATAAATCAGGCAGTACATTATATTAGACGCAAGTGGCAATTTATACGAGACATGCGAGGTATAACTGATAGTTTATCTGTATTAGAGGCGTATATATAGTCTATCCCCTGGTAGACTAAACAATAGGGAAAAAAAATATTTGGAACTTAACGAAAAAATATCATTCTTTATAAAAAAAATTGCTTGTCTCAAAACCTGCAATTCTGAAATAAAAATCTAAATATTTTTTTTAACAGCTGAGAAAATTACAAAAACAAAAAAAATTAAATAGAAATAGAATTAAGTAAATCAAGTTACGTGTTATTGTATGCATTTATGAACCTTTACTCTGACTTACTTAATAGTAATACTAACTTTAGAACACTCTTATAACTTTGGAATTTAAAAATCTCAAGAGAAGTTTCCTAATGTTTAAAGCTTTACAAAATTTGGTAGAAAAATTTGAAATTTACGAAGAATTTCTAAAGAAAACAAAATTAAACCTTATAAACCGATTTTTGTATATGAATTAAGAAATGTTGATGATGCTTTAAGTTTAGACTTCTGTTTATGGGTAGGAGAAAATTAGTTCGTAAATCAAAATTTCCGCAAAAACATTGTTTTTTTTTTTCGGATACGTCGACATTTACAATCAATGGGAAAGTTACAAAACTGTAGATTTTGATCGACAGCAAATTTTAATTTCAAAATTGCAACTAGAAGTCTGTATTACAAAAAGGTAGAGTGTGTGGTGTGGTGTTATGTATAAAAAAATCCACAATATTTATAAATATTTGTACGTAGAGCTGAAAAGTGTGCAGAAGTTGGAGAATACCACGTCGAATAAAATGTTTTTTCTTCATCTCAAGTGTTTTTTGTAATCTGCAGTTGTTAAAAAATATCGAGATTTTTCTTTCAGAATCGGTAGACATTGACACAAGCAATTTTTTTTATAAAGAATGATATTTTTACGTCCCAAATAAAAAAAACTCACTTGTTCAGTCTATCCAGGGACACTCTGTATATATGACACCTGGAATGACCTCGATCACAATACTACTTATCAGTAGTATTAACAAGATAACAGGACAAAATGCTACAACTACTGATATTTGCTTACGAAGACACAAATATTTCTATGTTTTTGTGCAATTCAAAATCATCGTACAATTCCTAAATATAACTACAGGGTTAAAAACTAGATTATAGAAATTATTTTGGAAAAAAACCAGAAAGGATGCGGTTAAGGATAAGATAGCTGTTATGTGAAAAAACGATGTTGCATAATAAATTTGGACGATCAAACATTAAGGATTGAAAAATCATAATAGTAATAACATATCGTTGGTTGACGTATGTAGATAATGTTCATTCTCAATAAGTAGCATAGTTTAATGTACTTCATCTATTTGACGTAGGTTACTTATTATTAACCAATATTCTATCTAGTTTACTGTAGATGCCCATTAACCAGAAAAAAAAAATGTTTAACAAAATTACATTGTTCTTGTTACGTACACTTCTCGCAGGAAAAATCGGGACACCAGCAATCGAGAATTTTAAAATTTCTCGGGTGTAAATGCAGCTTTAAGCAGAATTTAATGTATGAGAGAGAAAAAAGATTTATACATTTAATAACACATTGGAGTTTCAACTGGCAGCGTTTGTTTGTAGATTTACCGAATACGGAACATACCATGCAAAAAAACACAACACACATAACAAAAGGCCTCTTAATAAACGACTTCATTTAGAAATTGTTTAATGTTATGTAGAGATAATTCTTTTTTAAGAAAATATATGGTGATGGGATTTTAAAATTATATTACTTGCTAGTGCTGCTTTGATATTAGTTACTTAGTTCGATTTATACTCTCCCAAGTATTACTTTAGCAATAGACAATATATCAATCAGCCCCCTTAGTTTCGGGAAAATGTGATTTTCATAGATTTATTGATTACACTATTACTAATGTATTAACTATGTATTATTGTTGTTTAGTATTATTCTTAAATATTGTATTACTATAAAGCTTTCTTCTATGTATTAAAAAATTACCAAAAATAGTTTTAAGGTTATTTACAAAATTCTTAAAGCAATTAAGTTCGTAAAAAAATTATTTATATAATTAACTCTGCGTTTATTATATATTCAAGAAATATATTTTATCTATTGCCTATGTAATCCAATGTCGTTGTTCTATTTTCTTGAAATATGACCAAGAAGAATTAAATTCAAAAATATTATAGCACTAACTGAGATTGACGCACAATATGCTTTCTTACAAAGTTTTTTTATTTATGTAAATACAATATTATTTTAATAATTGTTAATGCAAGTTCTTCTTTTCTAACACAAGTAAATGCTTCATTAATATTTGCAACATAAGTTTGTAAAACTGCAATTTAATTTGTTGAACTCCACAAAAAAAAAATAATTAATAAGTACCAATGGGTATAGATAGCAGTCACTAATTTTAGTTTTAAAACCTAAAATAATTCTTTTACTTTTCTGATAACATCTGCTTAAAATTCTGTATTCTCTGTAGGTAGCAATAATAATCTATGGAATATTATAATCCTTTTAGATTAAAAGATTAGAAATATTTTCTGCAAATAATATAGTTAAAATTCTACCATATGTTCTGATAAACATGAAATAAGCTAAATATATATTTTTAAATAAAGCCGTCGACTCAAGAGTTTCGTATTACTACATTTTTTTGCGAGCATATTTCCTTGTTTATTTTATTGCATGTATTTTCTTATCATCAAAGAACACGCCGCGCCGCGCCGTCATCAAAACTATAATATATTTTACTATTGTATGTATAAAGCTTTCCTCTCTCTATTTATTTTTCTGTTTAAACCTTGAATCAATTCATCCTTTTGAAATGTAAATACGTTCCCTGAAAGCTTCATTTACACTCAAAAAAAATTAAAATTCTCAATTGCTGGTGTCCCGATTTTTCCTGCGAGAAGTGTACCTTTAAACTGCTTTTTTTTTTAACTTTATATTTTAGTAGAGTGGCTACAGGAGTTCTGGCACAAAAGCCCATAAAAAATAAAATAGGTATCCCGATTTACATTTTACCCCACCACTACTATCTTTCACCTGGACCACGCCCACTTGGCGTCTTCGGATTGGTCGATGAGAGTGCCGGCTTTAAAGCACACGAAGTTTGAATATCCGCACAAAGCGAAACGCATTTTCTTTAAACAGTCTCCTCAACAACTACTACAACAGCTTACACAGCTTCTGGAACAAGTTCCTGTAACGGCTTAAACAGCTCCTGAAACAGCCCAAACCGCTCTTGGAACAGTTTCAATAGCTTACAGGAGCTATTTAAGCTGTTTAAATCGCTTCAGGGAGTGTATAAATCGTTCCAGGAACTGTCTAAGTTGTTTCAAAAGTGATTTAATCTGTTGCAGGAAGAGCTGTTCCCCTTCGTGAGGCCTCGCGGCGATATTCATTCCGGGCTTTAAAGCCAGCACTTTCTTCAACCAATCAGAAGACGAAAAGTGAATGTAGCCAAGCTGAAAGGTAGGAGTAGTAGGGATAAAATTTGAATCGGGACCCCTGTATAATAAAACATTCGCAACATTAAGCGTATCTTTTTTTTTCTCATCAAAAACACAAAATAATGCAATACGTGAACAGATAATTTAGACAGGCATTGACATAATGTGTTTAAATTAATATATTTCGCTAAATATTTCGGGAAATGATCACGAAACTTTTCTTCTCTTGAAGTTTTAATATATTCTACACGAACGTGCTCTTGCATATTTTTACAATGGTGCCTTGTCGTCGGACGAACATCGTTAGAAAACAACCGAAATCCAGGCAAGAATACACACACACAAAAAAAGATGCGAGTAACATCTCATTGACACCCACGTTTCTTTAGACGTTGGCACGCTCTTCCACGAAAAATATCATTTCGAATAGGTCTGCGCGATGTAAGTACATACAATACGTGCTATTCTGCATATACACACAAACGTTATATGGTCTCTGTCTCTCTCTATAGGTACGATCACAATAAAACGACTGAGAAGTCGCCAATTTTCGCCATATACAACGGGTTAACAAATTTCTTTCCGATTGTATACTTTTAGAGACGGTTGTAAAAGAAAAATAGGCGTTTCAATATATGTTTGCGAACACGGGAGTTTATTGGGCTTCATTCGTCACGGTTAAAATCTAGTACTATTGCCGTTTTTTTGTTGTTCAGTGGGCGAGCATTTTGTTAAGGACATAAAATAGTAAATATTGGATGGAGAAATGAAAAACTTGTAATTTTGAAAAGCCGGAGGTTGAGAATGATCAACGAAAAGTAGCAGATGAATACGGAAGGTGGAAAGAATTATTTAGGACCTTAAACCGAATATAATAATACGACCCACCTCAAATATTTCAGAAACCAAAAGGAGAATCAAAAAATTTTCAAAAGCTTGCCTACTTTTAATACAAGGGAAAAACAATTTGACATATGAATTACATTTTTTACAGTACCCCTTACCAATTTTGAATGGTGGTCCAAATGAAAGCTTATTCTATTATGGTGAGGTATGATTTGTTCACTCTTTGCTTAATTTATCATCGAAAAAAACTCTCTGGTTATACACAAGGGTAATTAGACCCATGATAATGTACTGCTGTGGACTGGCACCCTGTTTTTCGCAAAATCAGATGTTGTCATGTTTACTCCGTTCAGCCTTTGTCAATCTTTCGAGAAGATTTTCACAAATGTAGATTTTATTTTTATATAAGATTTAGTTAATGAATTGATTGTATGATTTATTTAATTAAGTGTTCAGTTTTTTATATTAATTTCACTTTTTAGACTGTCTTTTATTTGCTTTGTGTCAGCGCCTTTTTCCGTTGTTTTGTGTCGGTGATTTTTTGCGCTGCGTTGTACGTGTCGAGAGTAGAATTTTTTGTAAGCATACGATTGTTTCACTTGTCATGCAGTTCCTTGTAGACACTACGTGAGTACATGTATTTTTGAATTCTTTTGCAGGCATTTTGTATTACATTTTTATACGTAATTGATTCGCGTTTTTGTTTTTTCTTGTCCATCAAGGAATTCGCTAATAATAATTGTTATTTATTGATGTGTACACTTGTAGATATAAGTTCATTTATTATTTGTTCGGGAAGATATTTAAGTTTAAAGAATAATTTTTTTCCGTTTTTTTTTTCTGTTATTAATAACCGTCGGGTTGGGTGAATAGAAGGGCTGCTTGCATTTAGTTTTTCAGTCTTGTTATTTACTAGAAATTGTCCACGTTTAAGTTTGTTTGTGTTAATTTGAAACCACGAGGATTGATTTGATATAAAAAGGATTATCTTCTTGAACAAATTTATATTTTGCTTTGATATAGGAAATAGCATTGTCTTATTGTAATTTAGAATCGAGTGCAGTTTTTAAATTTAGACTAGAACCCTCTGTTCACGGTTTTCTTTTTCTGCAAATTTGTAATTAATTATTTTTTTTTTTATATAATAAATTTTTGATTGTTATTTAACGTCATTGGGTTTAAAATTCTGTTCTATTATTTTAAATTAAACCTTTTCAATTTTTGGGGTAATTAAGAAAGTCAGTTTTCATTCACTCACAATTTTACTTTTCGGATTATTATTCAGTTTTAATTCGCGAGGGTAACTCATGAGGTTAATGTTCTTTGCGCCCTTTGAAGATTTTTTCGTTGTTCTAGCTAATTTATTTTTTCATTTTGAAGTTTATTATTACATCAGTACACGCATACGGAGCTATTAGTATGGTGGCAAGGCACGGCAGGTGGGGCGGCCAAACGCTGTTGGCGTGCAGAGGACTGGCTGTCTGTTCGTCACGCAGGCGATGAGATTTCCTTACCTCCCAATTGAAGTAATTTGAACCTGCACAATTGCAGACTTGAATTTGCCGTCCTGTCGCCTTTTTTAAGATCTAATCCGACGTTGTCGGTTTAAACACTCGAATCTCGTCCTTTACTAGCTTTAATTAGTAAAGCCTTCGTCCGGAAACGAAGGATGTAGGTTCGGATCCTGCTGGGAGAACATTCTTCTTTGGGAAAGATGTTCCCCTATGATTTACAGTTAAAAGCAACTGTTACTATAAATCTTGCAATCTTTGCATTTTGCCGTCCTGCGTCTTTTAAGATCTAATTCGGCATATGTTCAGTTAAACGCTCAATATCGCTCCTCTACTAGTTAATTGGTCAAGCGCTCGCGGCAAACAGGGGACGTATTCTGCGTGAGATTTTTTTTTGGGAAATTGTCGCAAGGTCCACAGTACACAGACTTTTGCATAGTCAGACTGTAATTAATCGCACGGCGCTGTGTATTTAAAAAAAACTGTTAACGAGCTCAAGGAGGCACCCTTTTTGATGCCATGTGATGCGTCGTTTAAAAATTTAACTAGATAGAATATCAGGCTTAAAGCAGAAAAGAAGGACTTGAGAGACAGGTTTCTCCGGTAAGAGCGTACTCAACTGGTAACAGCGGTCTAAACTCACTACTGGGTGGTTGGGCATGGCGGTATATACGCTAAGAAGCCTAAAAAGGCTCTTTCGGTAGCTTCACAGAGACACGCTTTGTGTCCCAGCTGAGGTTGCTGCAATCCGTCACTGTGTCCGAGAGATAGAAATATTTTCGAACCAGCGTTAAAGTGTCGCTATCTTCCTGACAGTCAGCCCACACTTTAAAGCGATTCCTCCACAGCGTGGACTCTAAACTTGATTGGGACTGTGTAAGCGCCCTAAATGAGGTGGGACCAAAGGAATAACCCTGCCTGGGTCCCTAGCCACTCGGGCATGAGAGGAAATTCAGGCGGCGGGCGAGTGCAGCGGGTTCGTCAAGTCATTCGTTGGAGCGGACCTCTCTTCGGCACTTCCAAATCGCAAATTTAAAAATCCCTCAATGAATGGATACATATCGTCCAGAGAGTGGGGCAAATTCACCTGGACAAGGGCAGCAAAAGGTTCCTAAAGAGCAGAGGCCTGAATCACTGGGATCTACTGAATAAGGGCAGGAAGACTGTCAAACTGATTGTAGGTTGCTGACTGGTCACGTAGACTGCAAAGGAATGTCAACAAGGCCTGGCAGATTGATGCAACCTGCAGATACTGCCAGAGGAGGAAGAAACCATCATTCATTTGTGTGTGCCAATTGATGGCAAAGTTTCTAGTATTGGGAGGAGACCTCCAGCTAGTAGCTACACAAATAGGCCGCTTTACAGATGATACGGCCAATTAACAGGGCAAAAGCGTCCTCTAGGAAAAAGGGGATCACAATAGATCTGAAAAGTCGCGGGAAACCGGCGATGGGCACCCTAATCCTAATCTAATCTAATCTAATCTCAAGTTGATTGTTTCACACTGTACAATCTTACAGTCGTTGGGCGTTAGGAAAGCGCAAAAACAAAATAAAAACAAGCCCGTATAATGTTTGAACCTCACGAATGTAAAACCGCGGATGATTCAAACTGAAACTTCGCAGTTGTAACTCCATGGAATCGTACACACAGAAAACGTTTTCTATTGCAAGTACATCTATGTTTTTAAAAAAATACTAAATATAAGATAAGTATTTTTTTATTTTAGAGAATTTATTTAGATAATAAATTTAGATTCAAGTAAATCAATAAATTATTTCTTAAAATTCCACTAATCTCAAAGCATAAATTTTATCCTGTCACAAATGTTTTTCATTTCTTAAACAAATACTATGACTTGTACCATGTTTAAGGACGATAAAATTATCTTCGCCCAAGAAATTATTATTTTTTAAAGCTTTCCATTTCCATTGACCAATGTATATAATTTTTAAATTGTTTTTCTCTTGGATTTTTAGGTCGGTAACATTATTTGAAAACATCGAGTGAGTCACAAACGTTTCGCTTTGTTTCAAAAGACGTATTTGCACGATATAAATACTAATTAACAACTAGTTGTAAGTTACTTAAATAATAATGTCTTTGTTTAACTAATGACAAATCTGTCTCTTGATTTACTAGGATTGTGAAACATATTATGTTTATATTTAAGATTCGCGTTTTAAAATAGGGATGTTTGTTGATATTTCGTTTTTGATTTGTTAATTAAATAGTTTCCTTTAAAATATCTATCATTTAGTTATAAAATTAAATCTATGCCGCTCTATAATTTGTGAAATATTTATATCGGTTTATATCATCTAAACCTGCGTTCTTATGATTTATAAATTTTGAATTCCATTATCATAATAACCAACATTATTAATTAAAAAAAATATTGAAAAATTACTTTGGATAATTATTACTATTATTAATCATATATGAATTGATTATATTTGTTTAACGTATATAGAACAAGACGCGACTTCCGGTTGAGAAATTCTCACCTGTTTTTCAGAATCATTCTCTGGTGAATGTACTAAGAACATTTCTGTTGCTGCGGAACTTCAACTTTGAGGGATAAAACGCCTTCGAAATTCGACCAAATTTCGTTTATCAAATAACTTTAAACGGTGTGAGAGCAAGTAAAGTTTAATGGCGGATATGCACCGCGTATGCCTTTCGATTGGTAAGAGCTGATTTATATAGAGGATAAATATGGGTAATTGTAGTGGCCACTGGGTAATAAGACGCCACGGTATATTTACGTAATTTTACATGACGCCACCTACTGAAACGACTAGCTAGTTTGTGGTTACTGTAGTTTAACTGATAAAATTAAAAGTTACCGCACAACGTCATCGTGGAAAATATAGTTTTTGAAATTTGCGGTATAGGTCCCGTCTATCACATGAAATATTATAGTTGTTTTACCTTTTTGTGTATCCCAAAAGAATTAAAAGATGATGCAGTGTGACTGCTAAAATTGAAGTACTA